>UZAN01055209.1:0-14731 GCA_900618425.1 Echinostoma caproni | reverse complement strand
GATTACCTAGGAGCTGAATGTTCATCCCCGATGGGGAGAATAAAATCCACCTCTTGAGTTGACTCTTTATATGATTTGACTAACCAAAGACCAAATGAGTGCACCTGGCACATGAATACAATCAATTGTTCCCTATCCAATCCGCCTCACGGTGATCAAGCTTCTGTTAGATATAGGTGATATTCGATCACGCCAAACAATTTAACTAGTGCGTGACTGACTGGGAATCACCGACTCCGCCTAGGTCGATATCCTACCTCGGTTTAGAACCTAAACGTTATCCACGAAAACAAGGCATTCTAACCCATTTTAAATCACTGTTCTTGCTACAGGCGCCTTGATGTTTGGAATAACGTGTCATTGTTACGCACCGTGTTGTTTGTATGCACGAACCATGCCATATTTTTTCGATCATATATTCATAGTTCATTTGTATCACATGCAATAAGTGTCCAAAAACCCGAGGGGAGAACAACCTTACAGAGCTTGTCGTTGGTTCTTTGGCTTAACACTTGGTAAAGCACCACTTTCCACGCGAAACTGATGTTTGGGGAGAACGGCGTTCACCGTAAGGCGGTTCAGTTCACATGTTGTGATGTGGGTACGCAAATCAGGTGGCAACTGAAGGGAATCCGCGATAGCTCACTCACTCACCCACTCTCTCGTTATAAATCACACCCACAATAGGAAGTGATGTTTTGAAAATCTACCACTACCGTCTGTAAATGACGTAGCAATTCATTGGTTTACCACGACCAGCAAAATCCTTTTTTCTTGAAAATGTTTTTATACAAATGTGTTCAAATAAATGCAGTTCAGAATAAATCGGACAGAAACGGATAAAATAAGTTATGTGGTAAAACATTATTTACACTCTAGCAATGAACAATTTCGAACTGGTTGTCAATTCAACTTCGCCATCCACTTCATCTCTGGCGCGAAGAATCCGTGAGCGAATGAAAAGAAAAATATTTTCAATTTGCAAAAATTGTTTTATTTAACCCAAATAAACTTTGGTAGATACTTTCTAGTTCGTCTCGTGTGCGAGTGTCCGATCAATCAATCAATCGATCAATTTATCAGATCCGACCCCACCCCATTGGATGTTCGTTTGATTCATAACAGAAACTATCCTATTTATCCGCTTCATTGAACTGCATAATTTCACATGAATGTTTATCGTATGAATTGTTGTGTCGTCAAAATATTCCATACTCCACACAAACCTAGATAGCAATCTGGATTTATGTAACTGTGAGAATCACCTTATACGGTGCCTCCCAGACCGGTGAACATGATACCATCAACTAACTTGAAAATAATTTTGTTCTTCAAAAGAATGTTTTTATCAAAAGCGTTTTATATTTTGGGCACAACCAACGAGTTAGTTAACTATATTCCTTAAGTCATATTGAACCGCTGGGTGGCGTTTTCAGCTCTGGCTGGAAGACGTCAGCAGAGCCCATTATTCTAGTGTCCCGAGTAAGGTTCGAACCGCGAACTCCCAGGTCACAGATAGAAACTCTGGATTCCGAGGCACAATCACAGTACACACAGCTGATGCCTATCAACCAGGACAAATTAGCAACCTCTAGATTAAAAGCAATGTTTTTTTCGTCACAAATTTGAATAAAGAAGACAAAAACACGGGTTTGTATAATGTTTCCATGGTCATTTCACTTCATCTGTACACGTGCACAAATTGCAATCAAAGTGATTTTTATATAGTCAGTGAGATAACTACCGTTAGACGAAGATTTGATCGCTAAGTATTATGCACAACATTTGACACAGTAACACAAAGAACGGGAGAAGGTAAGGGTTAATCACCAGGGCAAAGCAAATGTGACTAAGGATTCACGTTGTTCTCATGGATCGGGTTTGATATGAATGGCTAGAGCCTCGACAAATTTCAGTAACTTTATGTTTTTTGTGTTGTAGATGACCTGAAATGCGTGAGTTGGAGTGCCACAATGTGTTTGTTCGAATAAGTGTTGTGTTATCGAAGATCTACGTCTTTTCTACTCATTCGGTGACGTAACAGTTTTGAACCTGTCGTTCATTGTTTAAGCAAGCATTATGCATGTTTACTAATGCAGTGAAATGACCAGGGATAAATTGTACAAACCCATGTTTCTGACTTCTTTATTTAAACCTCCAGATTGTCGTCTAACAGCACAAACAAAACTTGATTGTCCCTTAAATCGAGGCGAGATGTGGTAAATCTCGCCGGGCAAAACCCACATGAAATCTCCATAAGCATAGTCAAAAGACTGAAACTTGACACGATAAAGATATCAGAGGACGGTACGTTTTGTTTACATCTCCAAAAATGTTGGTAACCGAGACCCTAAACGGTAAAAATCGGTTGAATTGCGAAAAATCCAAAAATGTCGTCGTGTTCGGACAGACAAACCGGCGTGCATTTGAAAGAGAGTAATTCCAGTTTTATGGCCGAGAACTTGCACAAACCAGGAGCCGGTACATGTCCCAAAACTGACAGATAAAATTCGAGCCAGAAGAACGAACCTTTGTGTTTTCGCACAGATCCGCCATAGACGAACGTTGCACGTTAAGGGATATACAAAGTTTTTTGCCAATTGTCAGCGGCAGAGTGCAGTTTAACGTAACAAAACTTTTCATCTTAACCATTTGGAACGTTTTTCTGTTGTATTCATTGTACGCCAAGAACCCCACCAACTTTGGAAAACTTTTCATATGATTTCGTTCGTTCATAAAAATAATAAATATTCAAACTGATAGGGATCAACCATGCATCCGTTTTTTGTTCTATTTAGAATAACTGTTCCTTGATTTCACTGCACTGTTAACTTTCATCTTCTAGAAATTAATTAAGATTACAATTAAGTCCATGGTGTGCTCGCAAAAATGATTCAGCAACTTCACAGCTCAATGTAGTCTAATTTTCCTTTCGTGATAAAATATGATTGGTTGAGCTGGGGCTTCCGGTGGAGTCCAAAGCACAAAGCCCTTTCTGACCTGAATTCATGCATGTATCAGACAGCTATTTGATTGCGGTTCAGAATGACCGTGGTCGTATACCACGTGTGTATGTGTGTGTATATTTTGTCGATTAATTCCTCAGTTCGACTGCTTTTGTTACAACTGAACAGGCTAAAAAGCCGATGCGGATAATGTTCCTAACCCAACGACGTTTATGTGAATTATTTAGCTGTCGAGTACAGTTTACACATAGAGTTAGACATACGTAAGTTCAAACGTCATGAAAAAAATTAAAGTCCGACTACATTGGTATCGGTATTGGTATTGCAGGCGCTTCGATTGTTCCTAAAGATTGACTCTAATTGACATAATGACATGCCTCATCAACGAGTATCTTTCTGCACAGATGATCCCCGATTTCTGTCGGCCAGTGACCGTAATACCTGTTCCAAGGACCGCATTCTCAATAGTTCTGACAAAACTGTGTCATTCCATCGCTTCGACGTATGTAGTTCTAAAGGTGACTGAGAAAGCCATCCCGAGTGGATTACTGTCACTTGTCACCATGTCTTATGTTCCCCTTTAGTTTGCGTTTAAACCAAACAGATTCACTTTGAATGCTATGTCTAATCTGGCCCATTTTATAAGCAAGTCATTCAACTGCGCGGCCAAATCTGTTCGTTGTGTTTCTTCTTGATTATTCGTCTTACTTTGACACTTTGTCCAAATCATCGCTCTTTCTTAAACCTGAAGCTTTTGGCAGTCCAACATAGCTGCTTTGGTGACTTTCTGATTGTCTCACTGAGAGAATCTAGTGCAAAAAATTGGGCAGGCATATCTCAAGTCCTGTAGTTAATAACTGTGGTGAGCTTCAAAGTTCTGTACTCTGTCCGTATATTTTCTCTGCTTTCATAAGTGATCTTTCAGTTCCACATCCTGCTCATATCGAAAAGTATACTGAAGATGTCGTTTTGTTTTGGGCCATTCCTTCTTTTCCGGAGTTTTCCTCTTTCACTGAAAATCTGTCCCGAATCGAACAGTTTTCAAACCATTCTGGTCTTAATCCTAACACATCTAAGTACTTCGAACGCTTTACATTCCCGTCAAACTCCGTAACCATTAATTGTAACTTTTTTGTCTACAGTGAACTCACCCAAATATCTGGGTGTTACTATCGATAATAATCTTCGGTGGTCTACACACATTCAGAACTGCATGGGAAAACTTCGGCGGCTTTCCTTTAAACTCCGAAAGCTCAGACGATTTCGCACACCCCAACACGATTTGTTCTCCTTTGTTAAACAATGCATTCTCCCTATTCTACCGTATTGTTCCCCTTGTAGTGTTTCCCGGTCTATTGAAACACGACCTGAAAAGTACCCATAGTGGATTGATGATAATAACCCGTGCATCCGTAATTGCTGCCGGGTCAGTAATTAGGGAACGTATAAATTGTTATACGAGGTCTTGTATGATCTTTGCGAATAAGATTCCAAACGACCCGCACCATCCGTTGCATCGTGTCTTATATTCTTGTCGTTCCCACTCAATCACTCGTTCCTTATATCAGTATTTACCATCTGGAATGAACATTTATACAACTCTGTTGTACTATATCTGGCTCGAATCTTGGCCAACAGGGACCGAGTTACGTCAATCTTTAATTTAATGGATCATCTCTGGGGACACCTTTTGGCATAGCAATCCATTGTATTTGTCCATATTTATATATTTTCTCTGGTGTGACGACCTGTGTACATTTATAACTGAAATTTAAGCATATCCTATCTTGCTAAATTATACAAATCCAATACGATGCAATACAACACAAGACATCTGGTATAGTGTCCAATTATTTGGTGAATTTAAAGCCTTATAAATTCGCAGTTTTTCAGTTCTCGATCACTTTTTAAGCCGGATAACTTATTAAATAAACGGATCGTTTCGTAAAATATGACTTATGACCATAAAACCTATTGTTCATTCATTTTTTGAAATATTTAGTGTGTTTTGCTTAATTTATCACTTTTTCACCAATTTCCGCACTGATCTTTGATGATAAGTGTCGCAGAAAAATATTTCCGGTTATACACGTGAAGTCTAGTAACCTCAAAAGAAAAGAAATCGTCACGAAACGGTGCAATTTTCATATTCATTTGAACATGGTGCATACTGCAGAAAACAATGTTTCTATAGCACGTTAACATGGCAACTGAGAAACGTCAAATACACGGAAACGGATAAAAATCAAACGGGGTGGATGGGTTAAAAACGCCACTTCGCCACTAACATACAGTTCTTTTAGTTGACGCAGCGAGGTCCTCCATCGGTTGATCGCAAAAGCTTCTGCAAACCTTACCAATCTTGGTATTCATGCATTTTAGATAATCTGAAACTCTTGACTCCAGTCGACCTGGTGTTGCGTCATCAGAATATGGCGAGTTATGGCTGCGGATGGAGTCGTGTAGTTTCACCGTCATTCCTATACAGCGGACCAGATCATGCCTTCATCATCTGACCTTTGACCCAATAAGGAAAAACTCTGAATCACCCGGTTATGTAATTGTCGCTCTGTTCTACCAACCGAGATCACTCCGCATTCACATTGGAATTTTTAGATCAAATTGGAGTTGCTATGCAGAGAAGTAGACTTTCATTTGTCCGGGGGTGAGTGGTTTAGTGTCCCAGTTGTCCCATAGGAGTCAGTTTTTGCTAACGTCTTACAAAGTTATTTTAATTCTAACGACCGCTAACATAAGACGTGAAAAATATTTGATTAAGTTTAACACACCTAGCACCATGCACAAGAGAAACAAGCATAGAATTGTGAAATGAGTTGTCGCTCAAAGCCTGCTCGATCAGTGTAACATAGTTTGCACTGTCAAATGGTGTGATAGACATCCGGATCGACATCTTCATTCAGTATGTACTCAATCCCCGTCCAACCCGTTGGAGTGACCGATGAGAATGATTAGCGTGGAAAATGAAGTCCAAAGACGACCATTCTTCATCTGGTGTGTTNTTGCTCGTATACAACCTGACATTCGTCGATGATATCAACCGAACGGTATACGAGTAATCGGTACAAATTGAATTTGTTGAAAAAATCAATACTTGCCCTGCTTTATTTGGGCTTTCATGACGATTTACATCATCTGGTCTAAGCTGCCGTTCACATCTGTCAATTCCTTTTCAAACGGTCGTATAAAAATCGTTAGGGTACAACCGTCAGGACTAGCCTTGATATTGATTATTCGCACAGTTTTTCTCAGATCTTATCATATGTAATCAGTCTGTTCATTTGGTCTGATTGGTTCTCGTTTTCCAATTTGCTGTCACTTAGTAAGAATTACCTCCGTGATGCAACAGATTGTGAAGTCATTTTGCACCGGATTTATTTACCTGTCTAATAAGTTGACTCTATGCTTCATTCGCGTACCAAAACTGTTCGGATGTTTCATTCAGCTCAGGGTACGGTGGCATTACACGAAGCTTGGTCAAAGAGTTCAACTCCTCAAAGTCAATGTTTGAGGGTCACTACCCGATTCGTGAAATCCATCACGAGTGATTTTACCTAAACCGTTTTTGGGTGAAATAATCTCTCCAAAAAATAAACATAACACATGGATACATTATTTACTTTGTACCCTATTGAAAATGATGTGCTGTATAAAATTCTTTGATATTCCGAAGTACACAACTCCGTGAAAGAATAATTATCAATAAAGAATGAAACTTGGTGCTGCATTACACTTACCGTTCTCTTTTCTGTTGGATTCAAACTTAAAATTATTCCCAAAGTTTTGATATGACAATCACGGTAGCGGCAATGCAAACGACAGAATGACAAACATTACAGTGAAAGAAAAAGATTAGAAATATGTGCTCCTTATTCTTGACAGGTTTTAAGCACGTATTTTATTAGTAACAGAACTGAATTTCTTGATTACGTCTTCTGTATTGATTACAACAAAGCATATTAGAACACAATTCTTGAACGGATTTGAGAACCCCGAATGGTTTTTCGAAAATCTACACGAGGACAAACAGAATCGATTTCATCGGATTCTCCTCGTATTCATGATCCTGATTTGATGATGTTATTTATTTCGATATCTGTGATGATGCATGGTCAAAGCTGAGTGCCTCGAAGACGCATATGAGGGAATATATATGAAACTTCAACCACAAAAGACGATATAGTCTGGTTAGCACCTGGCCAGATGAACTATTCGTTGAAGTACTTCGCCCACCAGTCAAGCCGTTGTTCCCTATTGCGAATAGCTTGTCCACTTGTGTGGCAGATTGTTTCACTAACTGTGGTTCGCCGACCTCCCGTAATGCGTATCAATTGGAACAGTTTTTAAATATTCCCTGATGCAGCTGCAACTCCCATTTCACTAGTTATCACTGCCCATCAATTCTCACGGTCTTTCTTGAGGCTCTTCTTGCGTTCACGTTGCAAACACCACCCAACCCTGCCTTGATCCTGGGCCGTCGGGATTTGCCGATTTTTCTCCATCAATGCCATTGATTCATCAGATATCCAATGGCTCGGTCGGGCTACAACTTCAGATCCACGAGCCAGTCTCGTAGCGCAGTGCATTGCTCACTTAATCTGATCCCATTGTTCATTTACACTATCACCCCGTAGAGCATTTAGCTCTTGCCCTAGTCCTGTTTCAAAACAGGCACGAACGGCTGAGTCAGATAAGCGATGATCTACCAATCGAGTTGGGTATGTATTTTTATGACCAGTAGATGATCTGTATTATGTGTGTATTTTTGGATAGATTTTAAGAAAAGCGCATAAAACTGTGGCCTTGAGTGTGTGAAATTTATAGTTTCACTTGGATGCGCTAAGAAGCTTTGTAACACTCTGAACTATGAGCTTCATTGAAAAACACTGGGCTGGTAATTGGGGCCATTTCATCACTCAGTACAAATCATTTGGTGATTGGTCGCTTTGTATCACTCCAGATTTCATTGTATTTGTATAGAAGTTTGCGTAAACATATGTCCGCATTTCGATAAAAAATTATAAATCCCATCGAAAGAAGGAAATAATGTGATAAAACATTCACCCCCAAGGCTGCTAAGACATCCAGAGGAAACGCTCTGTCGATTCTACCGAGATAGGGAGCCAGGGAATTTCTGTGGAAACTAATGTAAGAGGGTAATAATCGATAAGAAGAACGCGTAGACGTATGAGAGCAGCATTTGGATAGATCGCCATGTAAAGGATGATTGGAGTCAGAGAGGATTTTCTGTGCAAATGTTTCACATGCGGACAAGTGAAGCTCACACAGTTTTTTTCCAGATAGATCATCAACGGGTATAAAAGATACACGGCTGATGATCTGCAAACCTCGACGAAGAATTTTGAAGACGTTTTTGAATAGACCAGCAAAAGTCACCGGGGAACGATGAAGAAGAACCGGAAAATTGCATTGATAAACAAAAAGTGAAATGATTTTTTGCTTGGCGTTGAACTGCAGTTGAAAATATATTGCACGAAATTTCTGTACAGAGTTATAAATATGGGATGTCCATTTTAAATTTGTGTCAATTGTAACTCCTAAATACTTCGCGGAATCTACTCTAGTTAAGGGATCTGTGTTTATGACCGAGGTGTCACGGGGATGAATAGATCGAGATGGGGCAACAGTTCATTCGAAACACTTGGATAAATTAACAGACAGTCCAGAACGAACCGAAAATTCGTGGATATGCCATAGATTATTCGAGAAACGCAGAATGTCATCAGGCACAGAAATGTCTTGGCAAAAGGCTGCGTCGGCAGCGTAGTTAAATGATTGGGCTGGAGAACTCGCTTACAGGTCACTGATGTAGGTGGAAAACAAGAATGGCCTCTGTTGCACTCCCGAATTGTTCAAGAGCGGTTCAGAGGTTTTCATACCTATCCTAGTATACTGAGTTCTCTAGGTGCTTGGGACAGCCAAATGACTCCATTTGTGTAGTATGCAGGACCGACGACCAAGTTCTGGATCCACTTGAACAACACGCTACCAGTTTGATTCCGGGCAACGCAATCCGAGTTCTTATACAATTAGCCTCGTCCCAAAAAGGTCTCACAGAATCTCTTGCCATTCACTGACGTTCTCAAAGGGAAAGTAGGAAACACTTCTCACAGTAGGTTCTCCGTGAAGGGGGCTTCTAAACGATCTGCAAGACAGGGAAAATACACAAATCAACCATGAACCAAAAAGGTCCAGTGAGACATGCACACGACTCAATCATACAATCAATTCAAAGTGGCTGCGCCCGTGTCTTCATCACTCTTTTACCTGTGGTTTTCAGGTTTGATGCAATCATAAAACAAGACTCATTCACTGTACGACAAATTGGGAGTATAATTGATAATCAGAATAACAAAAAATTTTCAAGTGATGCTGAATAACCCGACACTTAAGTATCTGATCTCATAAATTCTGGTACTTTTCATACTTTTTCCTAAACGAGCAGTTTTGTAACAAAAGTTTCTATGCGCTGCACATTGTTTTCACCGTATCTCAGTGCACTTGTACAGGAATGCAAACTGGCCTTCCCCAGAAAATAACCCTAATCAGTACACGAAAATAACGTTTCGAATGTCGCTCTTAGCAATTTGTATTCAAATAAATCATCTCGTATTAAACGTGCTGTTGCCTCGGCATGACTATCAACCTCCACATTCCGTTTTTGTTTGGATTGTGATTGCATCCAAGCCAGCAATTCACGCTGTCCATTAGTACCTTTCATTTATATACTTCGCGCTCAGAATTTTGATAATGAAACCAATTGTTCACTGTCCACTCCATGGGTTCGGTTATTAAAAATTGCACAAATCTCGAAAAATGGATCAGATCGGATATTGGAAATCGGAGACTGAGTTCCGTTTTGGGTGGCTAATTAGCTTATGTAGCTTAACAAATCATCGCCTCGGAACAGTGTTTTTGCACTCTTCGTCAAAACCATGACTTGAACTTATTATCTATCTATCCAGAATGTTTAGAAGAACGAGAAAATCATTGATAACCCGTGAGAATTCGACACATATTGAAAATCTGAATGTGGTTTATGAAATTTTGGTCATGATGAAACTAAACTAAGTTATGGAATATATTTGTTTTTTGTATTTATATTTGTATAACTTTTGCTTACATTTTCGTTAAAAATTGTACACTGGTTGTTACACGGAAGAAAACAACTCGTTTCTCGTTGGTCATGGATTCGAGCCAGAAATGGTACAGGAGAGTTTTGAGAAATGTTTATTCGAGTGAGTAGCTGCCGAAAAGAGGGATGACCGATCGAGTGAGAGTGACAAGAAGATAAGCCAAAATGCAAAGAATTGAAAGGGTCGTTTAGAATCCTATTGTGACGGAACACACAAGACTTCATATGACTGTTCTGCGATTAATGACTCGAAAGAAATGAAATATGTACATCTTATTATCCTCAAACTTTGACAGATAAGTTTAAATGCTTGTTTCCATAGACCAGAAAACACTACTACCCGAGGAGAAACAAGGTAAACTAGGGAGAACGTATTGATTATCTTAGGAGAACAAAACCTGTTGAGGAGTGCGAAATGATCTGTGCTTCGGCAGCTGAATGTGTCCTGACCACCGATAAATAGTATCGATAGTAACATCTAGATATTAGGCTGAGGTCACTATAGACAAAAGGTTACTATTAAAGGTTACAGAGTCTGACGGGAATGTAGAGCGGTAAGAACTCCAAATGCACACCAAGCAATTGGATGTGCTAAGATTAAGGCCAGATTGTATTGAAAACTGTTCGATTCGGGACAGATTTTCAGTGAGGGAGGAAATTTTCGAAAAATAGGAAAAAGGTATCTCCAAAGTTGATCCATTAAATTAAAGATTGACGTAACTCGGTCCCTGTTGGCCAAGATTCGAGCCAGATATAGTACAACAGAGTTGTATAAATGTTCATTCCAGATGGTAAATACTGATATAAGGAACGAGTGATTGAGTGGGAACGACAAGAATATAAGACACGATGCAACGGATGGTGCGGGTCGTTTGGAATCTTATTCGCAAAGATCATACAAGACCTCGTATAACAATTTATACGTTCCCTAATTACTGACCCGGCAGCAATTACGGATGCACGGGTTATTATCATCAATCCACTATGGGTACTTTTCAGGTCGTGTTTCAATAGACCGGGAAACACTACAAGGGGAACAATACGGTAGAATAGGGAGAATGCATTGTTTAACAAAGGAGAACAAATCGTGTTGGGGTGTGCGAAATCGTCTGAGCTTTCGGAGTTTAAAGGAAAGCCGCCGAAGTTTTCCCATGCAGTTCTGAATGTGTGTAGACCACCGAAGATTATTATCGATAGTAACACCCAGATATTTGGGTGAGTTCACTGTAGACAAAAAAGTTACAATTAATGGTTACGGAGTTTGACGGGAATGTAAAGCGTTCGAAGTACTTAGATGTGTTAGGATTAAGACCAGAATGGTTTGAAAACTGTTCGATTCGGGACAGATTTTCAGTGAAAGAGGAAAACTCCGGAAAAGAAGGAATGGCCCAAAACAAAACGACATCTTCAGTATACTTTTCGATATGAGCAGGATGTGGAACTGAAAGATCACTTATGAAAGCAGAGAAAATATACGGACAGAGTACAGAACTTTGAAGCTCACCACAGTTATTAACTACAGGACTTGAGATATGCCTGCCCAATTTTGTGCACTAGATTCTCTCAGTGAGACAATCAGAAAGTCACCAAAGCAGCTATGTTGGACTGCCAAAAGCTTCAGGTTTAAGAAAGAGCGATGATTTGGACAAAGTGTCAAAGTAAGACGAATAATCAAGAAGAAACACAACGAACAGATTTGGCCGCGCAGTTGAATGACTTGCTTATAAAATGGGCCAGATTAGACATAGCATTCAAAGTGAATCTGTTTGGTTTAAACGCAAACTAAAGGGGAACATAAGACATGGTGACAAGTGACAGTAATCCACTCGGGNGGCCCAAAACAAAACGACATCTTCAGTATACTTTTCGATATGAGCAGGATGTGGAACTGAAAGATCACTTATGAAAGCAGAGAAAATATACGGACAGAGTACAGAACTTTGAAGCTCACCACAGTTATTAACTACAGGACTTGAGATATGCCTGCCCAATTTTGTGCACTAGATTCTCTCAGTGAGACAATCAGAAAGTCACCAAAGCAGCTATGTTGGACTGCCAAAAGCTTCAGGTTTAAGAAAGAGCGATGATTTGGACAAAGTGTCAAAGTAAGACGAATAATCAAGAAGAAACACAACGAACAGATTTGGCCGCGCAGTTGAATGACTTGCTTATAAAATGGGCCAGATTAGACATAGCATTCAAAGTGAATCTGTTTGGTTTAAACGCAAACTAAAGGGGAACATAAGACATGGTGACAAGTGACAGTAATCCACTCGGGATGGCTTTCTCAGTCACCTTTAGAACTACATACGTCGAAGCGATGGAATGACACAGTTTTGTCAGAACTATTGAGAATGCGGTCCTTGGAACAGGTATTACGGTCACTGGCCGACAGAAATCGGGGATCATCTGTGCAGAAAGATACTCGTTGATAAGGGATGTCATCATATTAGTTATTGGGGCTGTTCCAAAATTGAGAAACGCTGGAGAAATCCATCAGGGCCCACAGTTGACGGGGGTTTGTAAGAACGTATAATTTTAGAAATTTTTATCATTGGAAAAAGAGATCAAATCGGAAATAAAACCACATATGCGAAAGAGGGTATCTGGCTCTCAATAACCTGGTTGAGAAATGCAGTTTTAAGGCTATTTACATCAACATCCTTGGTCACACTTTTTCTTTTTGTTGTCTATCCTGCCGGTAGCAATCGAGGCTATCTGTCTGCACAAATGCATCCTCAACGTTTTGATTTAACCAGGTTTCTTGTGTGCATACGATGCATGTGTCGGACTGGATGCGTGTGTTCAATGAGCAAGTTAAATCCGAGATCTTTGCGATGAGAGAGATGCTGATCAGTTACAGCACAGCCATCTGGGCAGAACGGGTGCAGTTATGCGCACACTGCCATCCAACACGCTTGCGCTTCTTGATCGAAACACGATTGCCAGCAGATTATTTGCATAATGCACATAATTCACAAATTCCAATCTGAGCATATCCTGACGAGACTATGTATGGTTCCGACGCATGTCTGATATCGAGATAACAATGAAATCCATCGAGACGGCCAGCACGCAAAGCGTAGCGAAGCAATCGAAGGGAGCGGTGGAGTTTTGATAGATAAACAGATAGATAGATAGATAGATTGATTGATTGATAGATAGATAGACAGATACATAGATAGATAGATTGATAGGTGTATTATCTTGGGTTATTAAATGACAATTTTATTGACTCAGATAGCCAGCCCTTTTGACTCCCCTACAATTTCTCACACTCTACATATACATATTCATTTATTGACAAGATTATTTAAACCGGAGATAAGTTGAAATGCACTGTGAGAAGTCAGAATTCCCACCAAGTACCGCATTACTTTTTACCAAAATCACTATTTTCCTTAAATCCGGTTAACTAACCCCACGTCTCGGTGTAGACACCGTAATCATGAGTGGAAACAAAACTTATGACGAAGCCTAATTCAATAGGACGCTTCAGTGTAAATTATAGTCTAAAACACTGTTTCATCTTCCGTTGGCGTGCGAAACATTATGGAAATTACTAACTTCTGTTGTGGTGAGTGGGTTTTACATTGTTGTTGTTGTCGTTGACCTATGTCCGTTTTACAAATTCAACGCTAAACTTCTGGCATTCTCATACGAGTTTGAGTAATTTACATTTGCCGTGATTGTCCAGGGATGACGGCCTGGAATTCTATCACAAATACAGCTACTCGACAGCTTCTAGCTGCTTAATCACAGGCATATTGATCATCAAGAATATTCCTGTTTATCATGCGATCCCAGTCATTATGGAAATTACGAGTTTCTGTTGCAGAGAATGGGTTTTGCCTTGTTATTGCTGTTGACTTATATCTAAAATTCAAACTCAGTGCTGAATTCCTGGGAGTAATGTGCATCTGCAGTGGTCTTCCAGGGACCATGGCCTGAAACTCTATCACAAATACAGCTGCTTCACATGTAATTTTATCGTTGCAAACAGCGGTTCCATGGGACAGCAAAAATCGATTTCATGGTTTCAGTGAAAAGACTGACACACTTAAGAAGTGATGAACAAGAAGCGAGTCATGATTGGGCAACCGTTATGGGACGACAGAGAAGAAGACTGTGGTTTAATGAAAAGTTACGGAGACGAAACCTCATCTTATTTGATTGCATGAATGTCGGATATGTACCTAGTGGTATCGTAGGACTTCCAGAATTTACAGTATATCTCTACTCACGCGCATATTTTACTTACTTCTAAAAGAAGGTGAATGAGAATTTTCGTATCTGTGTTCAATTGATGCCAGGTAAACACCTGAACTATTGTGATGCATGAATTTTCCCCGGAGTAGAAAAGTGTCCTAATACCTAGTAATCAGAATGATCAAGGCATATGTCTGTTTCTGTCTGAAACCTTCTTCACGTTTTTGCATTCAGCCCAACATGATGGGACATTGAATGAGTGGGGTCAGGGGATTATGTCAGCGAGATGTTACCGGTTGTCTGTGAAGGGTCGAGTGTATGCTGCAGCAGTTCGGTCAGTCCTGCTCTACGGTGCAGAGACTTGGCCTGTACGGGAACAGGA
>UZAN01055203.1:0-10190 GCA_900618425.1 Echinostoma caproni | reverse complement strand
CTTAATAGATGTTTTCAAGATACTGAAGGGACTCTCACAGCCTAACAGGCAACTCTTCTCCTTCAGTGAAAACCCAGCCCTTAGGGGACACTAGCTGAAGTTAGTGTCCCGTACATTAACGAAGGAAACGGTAAACTATTTCTCTCATAGAGTGGTCAACGCCTGGAATGGACTTCCTGACGAGTTTGTCTCGGCGTCCACACTGGCGCTGTTTAAAAGAAGGCTTGTTGAGCTGTGGGACGTAACCTTCCCCGAATCTGCCTNNNAGCTTTCCCGAACACCACTCCCCTTCCATCTTTACTCTTAATTATATCATTCCATTTTACTTCGCCTACCTTCACTTCACCTGTATATCTCCAGCTCCCGTACTAACTAACTTTTCTTACGTATTTTCCCTTCCTCATCCGAATCTATCTTCGCATGCCGGCGGGTTCTCTAGTGTTTACTGGAGGGGTACTCGGACCACATGGTTAGCCTGTGACTGATCGGCTGGTGCTACTTCCATCGACAGCAATCCGGTTTGGCATCCCTGCTCTGCGGCCGTACTCGTACACCACCGAGGACCGATCAACTAACTGTCGCAGCGTTACGAGACACACGTGGCCCGTAGACGCAAGAACCTGGACTATTATACTGGCTCAAGCCGCAAGTAGTGTGAACTGTCCTATCCTGTCCTGTCTTGAATTTGTTTGTTGAAATCACTTTAATCCATTGTTGGTGAACAGGCGCGAGTGCGAGTTTTCGTTCACTTTTTTCGTATTCACTGAATTCCTCCCAGGATTTCCATGTGTTAGAAGCATAGGTTGTCGTTGTCTTTTCCCGTTTGAGGCACAGTTGTATTGGATGTAATTACCCATCCGTATCCTCTCCAATAATCACTTAATGCATGCGAAATCTATGGCGGTTCACTGACTTTTGTTATTGATCTTATGAGTTTTATTCTAATTGCGAAAACTCCAGGATGAGAAAGTTAGTAGTGCCGTGGGTGTAAAAACAATAAAATTCGTAGGATGAAATTCATTCGTGGCCGAAATCTACTTGTCATGTTAGCATGTTACTTGGACGAAGTAACACCTTGCAGCGCTGTGGTGCTCCCAATCTCATTGACAGGAAACTAGGTGAATTCGGGCTCCACCACAAGTCCTGCGACCTTTCCTGTTCTGTCCTAATTTCTGTTGATATCGGTTAGACCTACGTTTTGAAACTGGGTGGCGTTAATTCAACTTAGCTTCACCTTCCCGATAGTTCCTCGCATCTTCGCAAGAGGTTTTCATTAGTGAGATGTGCATCGAATCGCGGAAATCTATTTATTCGTATGCTAATGGTCCACTACGGCTCTTTCGTCCGGTTTCTTTCGTTAGATTATGCAGTAATAACTAATCGAAAGGGAATCATTTCAGAAAAGCGCGATACAAAAGTGAGATGGTGACAGTTTCGTCACTTTGTTTAACTGTTAATAATTTTCCGTGGGTGTTAGATNATCCAGTTAATGTCTAACAGATCTCTAGAAGTGTTAACGCTCATTGTGACTCAAGCTTAAAATTTAAATTAAGACAGCCTCAGGGGAAATGTGCACTATTTCATGTAGCATTGAATATTTAAAATTAGTTGGATGTTAAAACTTAATATATTTCTCCACGAAAACTGTCCGTAAAATTGAATTGAAAATGCCAAGGCGTTCAGCCATTTAGGGGGCGTGCAATTTTTGTGATTGTTATTAGGCGGTAAGTAGTTCAGGACAGTCTTCGTTACACCGCAATCCGTAAGCTCCAATATCCAGGCTCCGAATCGGTCATTGCTGGCCCAACCAGGATAGGATTTGTGTGCTGTCGGTTATCGCGCACCACCTCATCCTCCTTCTCAATAGGGTTGGGTGATCTTTTTTCGTTAACGGAATTTAACCTACCCATCGCTGACGAAAGTTCAGCTATTTTTTCACTCCACACATTTCTATCTGTAGGCTGGTAGCCAGCGGGTATTTAGGGGCAAAATCATTCTTAAGGATTGAGTCATGCTCTGACTGTTTAGTGGCCACTTTGTCATATCCAGGGTGCGCTTTTAATAAATTGTTAGGTAAGCATTGGGGCAATATCCAGAGAACGTTCCTTAACAAATCAGGGTTGCGGTTTTATTCGCACCAAACCTCTGACCATATTGAGTAGACCCGAAAAGGCACGATGGGTCCCATTCTGACTACATGTATCTGAGGTCCCATAACCATCGATTCTCGTAATTCAAATGTGGGATTTGCTCAGTTCAGTTAAATTTTTACAACCATTAACCATGCATTCTGATGCGCCGGTTTTTGGTTGCTGTCTATTGGCTGCCCGTTAAAAGAAAACAGAATGAAGATTGGAATGTTGTGAGCAGAGCAAAAGAGAAGATAGAGAATTCATATAGTTCAGTTCAGTTTCTACAACCATTATTTTTAAAAATTTTTAATGATACACTCATGTGATAAATAGCTGACGGGGAAAGTCCCATATTCACGAGGATCTGCTGTTCATTGATGGTAATCATGCTGTCACTTATCAGACCAGAATGTTTGAAATAGTATGTAGCCACAGTTGGACTGTGTACTCTGTGTTGATCGTAGAGGTTCTTTTCTCCAACCCCTAGAAGTAGGCCCAATCCCTATCCTCCTTACACATTCTCACTTACGTTGTAGGCATTATGAGTTCGGCTGCGATCAGTGAAGTTCGCTTCAGTGTGTTACGCTGTACAATGATGCTGATGTTCAGTGGTGGGAACCGGTAACCTAAGCCCAGGAACTTGGAATGGTCAACCACGGAAGGCCCCAATAGGTTAGGTGTTGAACCGGAGGACAGCACAGCTGCTTACTGCCAAAGTTGGATGGCGGTGGCGGGGCTCAAACCTTGAACTATGAGGTCCAAAACACGTCTGTGATAGCGAATAAACCACTGTCCCACCACCATCTGTGCCGGTTTAGGATGCTGTCTTTTGGTTGCCATTTTGGATAAACAGTAAGAGAAAGACTGGAAAGTTGGAAGTAGAGCTGAAGAGAAAATCAAGTATTTCAGTGAACTACGCGAACGCCACTGTTTACGCTATTCAGCCGTATCACTCAGTGTCTCTAACCGCCGGTTACGATCATCCCTAGATCCCCAACCAGGAGGCGAGTCTCCGAGTTAGGGTTTTCATACCCTCATGCCAGGTCTTGGTTCGACCGCCCTTGACCTTTTTCCATCCACTGCTCGCCTCAGCAAACATTGCGCGCCGTGGCAACTTATTTGGTGACATGCGCAATACGTTTACCAATCACCGTAGTTTATGGAGGTCAATCACTCGCTCCAGTGGGCGACCGCGGATACCTATCCTCTACTGATGAGGCTCTACTCACTGCCTTCTCGTGGCGGAGATGTTTGTTATATTCGAGAGCTACGGACTAAAACAGAAGAAGAGTCTGGCCGTATATAGGCTTTAATCTTCTAACAATCGTAGTACAAAAGCCACAATGTAAGAAAACAGAGTTAATAAGGTTCCATGTGAAATAGGGTATCGCATCAGTTTATGACAATGTTTTTCGACCAGAGTGAGAGGACAAAAGCCGACATCCGAGGTTATAACCGGTTCACCTAGGGGAGTTGGTCAAAAAGCTTGATTCCAAACCGAGACTAGGCATACAACGCACACCTTCCCGGTTGTGGCAACGGTTACCGGCTCAATTGGGCATTCAAACATCCAGGGAATCAACCAGCGTGATCAGTTCAGTACTTACGCCTGATCGGGTGGAGCCAATCGAAAGTGTGATATAGTCAGTCCGCATGATGTGAATGCGTGCGTGTGGTAGCAGGTAGTATCTGGTAATCAATCACGCAATCAATCCGGCCACAGGCATGCATGACAAGCGTATCCGTCAATGGTAGGCCACAACACTTTAACAATCCAGAAACGCTGGCAACTTACTGGGATCTTGAATTAGCAGTACACTGTCGTCTACATACTCCAGATCTTAGTATACTGCGGAGAGTAGAGTTGTTCAGCATTATCTCTTCCACAGCGAAACCCCCTTTGATTGGGGCGGGGACTGGTATCTTTACTGCCAAGCGGTTAAGCTGTATCACTGCAAACAATTTGGCCTCAATACCAATGAGGCTGATACCCCTATAGCTTTCTCATCTTGATCTGTCACCCTTATTTAGAACAGGGACTAAAATTGTAATTGCCCAATGGTTTGGAAAACTTTCTCAAGTGGAGTGAAAAAGTGTGGTGGATCGATAAGAGTCGGTAGGCTAGCTTTATATAGGTTCAGTGTTATCTCGCTTTCTCCAACGGCTTCCTGCTTTTCAGAGAAGTGACTGCATTGGCGATTTTTGCCCTGCTAGCTGGGTCATAACGGACGTCGTAGGTCTCCGAATTGCTTAACACCGGTGAACAGCCTGCAACCCGTCAAGGTGTTCGACCTTTGTGTTTTCTGTTCATTTCCCTGAATAAGTTGGCCCGTGGTGTTGCGCAACAGTAGCTCCGATGTTTTTCTGTTTCCTGCTGGGGCACGGATTACATGAACTAGCTTTCCAAAGTCTGCTGCGACGATTGCGGCCTCCATGATAACTGTAATCGCCTTTCGGTATTGTTTACGGTCCCTTTTGGCTGAGCGTGTGACTTCGCGACGTAGAATACGGAATTCAGGAGAATTGATCAGTCGTGCCTCTTACATTTGCTGACAACTACAGTGTACACTGTGAGATTCAGTCCCTTTTGTGGCGAAGAATTTCACCTAACTGTCCCTGCGGCGCTTTTCTGATGGACGTTTTAAGCGTGGACGACTTCGTCGAAGTTGAATAGTCAGGAAAAGTTGCGGTTGCATCCAGCAGCGCCTACCTTTTCTCAAGTAGTTCCAAGAAAGCGACGCTGAATTTACCTGTGCGATGAGTCCTCCGGCGAGCAGTCAGGTGGCTATTAAAGCGGGCGCGTACAAGTGTTTCGTGCCGTCCCTGTTTCCAGTTTCTGCGCTGCGATGGGAACGGCAGTCTTCCCCCGAAGAGGCCCAGAGAGCACGTATCAAAATGTAATCTGATGTACCATTCAACTGTCATTCGAGCAGGTGAGTAGGTGTTTTTATTGCTCACCTAGGTATGATAAAACGTTGAGTGGTATGCAATGAGTGACGTAAACAGGAGACATCCATGATTGTTGAAGATTAAAAGAAAGAACTAGACGAATGGAAGAGAGGTTTTTCCAAATGGTGCCTAAAACTTTAGGGTGTGGCATACTTCGCGGCGACGAAAGGGCTTTTCTTTGGGAACCCTGACCAGAGCTTTTGACTCAAAGGTCTTACCCGCAAGGCAGTAGGGCGGAGATTCAACGCGGGAGCATGACTAGAGCACCCGTGTGGGTCTCTGTTCAGCCTTGATGTGAGAGACGATCGTAACAGCCGTTGAACAGGGAGAGGACAAAGGCCCGATATCTAGGCTTTATTCAACATACAAATGGACGACAGGGACCGAAAAGGAATGAGGGGAAAATTTAGACGGACGAGTACAAAGTAATGTGAAACAACAAACGAGAGTATAACATAACATTCACCCCCGCGGATAGTTTTGGTCGGAATTTTTGTATGTGAAAAATGTTCTATGCTTCCCGATTTCTCAAATTATAGGGGTGGCTGCGTTGTTGTATCTCGGGTTCTGTGTTTTGAACGAGGGGTGGGAAAATGTTCGTGGTGCTTGTCTCATCGGAGTAGCTACTCTCTGTATGAGGACGGGGTTGAGAATCGCTTTCGGGATTGAGGATTCATTGGGTTCTGAATATAGCCGTTGGTAACTCAGAAACTTGACCTCTGGGAGCCAGGTGGTGTAATAATACGGTATCTTCTCGCCCATTTGGGAACCGGATATGGGCGTAATTGGGATTACATTCGAGTAATTCAACTTCGTCCGCCAGGGGGTCGGTTTTTGTTAATCTTATGGGTCGACACATTAAGACAGGTCCAAGAATATTCAACCAAGTTGGTATAGAGACTCCTAATGCAGATTTGCGATGATAAGAAAACAATCGCTTGTGCGGGGTCGCATCGGTGGCTGAACACAGTAGTGATCCAATAGAATGGAGAGCTTCCGGAAGAACGGATTCCCACTGAGTACACGGCAGACCCTTCGATTACGCTGCGAGAACGATAGTCTTCCAAAGGATCCCGTTTAGTCTCTCAACTTGTCCGTTTGAGCGAAGGTTGTAGGCTGTCGTTCTGCTGGAGACCATGTCGTTGTTGTGAGGAAAATTCTTTAGCTGTTCGGACATGAAAGACGAACCCCTATCAGAATGTATGTAGGAAGGCATACCAAAGATCGAGAATAAATTGGCGAGATGACTATAGCAGCTGATAGGTCAGAGCAGAGGTAAGCAAACGAGAATCAAGAGTACTCGTCCACGATCGTCAACAAGTATCCATTTCGAAATTCTGACGCAAGCGAACCTTTAAAATCAATGTTCAGCCTCTCAAACGGCGCAGCGGCTTTGATTAAATTTCCCGTAGGAAATTCACGGAACTATGGTTTCCACCTAGCACAGATTCAGCAGTCGCTGATGACCGATTTGACTTCATTGACAGAGTGAGGGAGATTTTTATTTCGAACAAAATAAAGCATTCGCACGATTCCGGGATGACACAGCAAGTGATATAGCTGCTTGAGTGGTACAAGTAATGTGGACACTGAGCAGCACCTACGAGACAATGCGTCAGCCGCCATGTTTTCGGGTCCAGGGCGATAAATAACATGGAAGCTGTAGCATGATAGTTCGATTCTCCACCTCTGGATTTTATCATTTTTAATTTCACCCTGGTGTCTCGAATCGAACATAAAGGCAACCGAATTTTGACCTGTGATCAGTCTGAAGTGCGTGCCAAGCAAATAGTGTCTCCACTTCCGGATAGCTTCGACGATGGTGTTAGCCTCTGTCTCTACAGAGGAAGATAGCGTTCTGGAAAAGAAGGCAACCGGCCCACGATTCTGTGAGAGGGTAGCCGAAATAGCTACGTCTGAGGCGTCTGTTTCCACGACTAGTGGTATCTTCGGGTCAATGGTGGTAATGACTGCGTGTTCTAGTTCGCTTCTGAGCGTTTCGAAGGATATTCTGACGTCCTCTGGTAGGGGAAATGTGTTATTATGTACCAAAGGATGTATCTTGTCCGAGAATCGAGGAATCCAATGGGAGTAATAAGAAAATAAACCGATTGTCCGGTGTTGCGATTTGAGGTCTTTGGGAGGTGGAAGTTCTCGGAGTGGCTTCAATCGTTCAGGGTCCGATTTTATCAAACCGTGAGAGACTTCGTAACCCAGGAGTTTTACTTCTTTGGTATCAATGATACACTTTTCTTCTTTTAGAGTAAGCCCATATTTTCTAACAGCATTGAAAAAATTCGTTAGATTTTTATCGTGATCCTTGTTCAGTCCGCGCACTGTAATGTTGTCGATGTAGGCGAAGGGGCCCAACAGATTTTCCTCCTGAATGAGTTCATCGATTGCCCGCTGGAAGCAAGCGACACCATTAGTCACTCCAAAAGGTATTCGACAGAACTGGTGCAGCTTGCCGCATACTTCAAAGGCAATGAATGGTCAATCTCTTGCTTCGATAGCGATTTGGTGGTATGCACTTCGTAAACCTAAATCACTGAAGACGGCGTATCGTGATATTTTAGACACCATTTCGTCTATTCGCGGCAGTGGGTAAGCGTCCAACAGCGTGTAGCGATTAGTTTGACTATAGTCGACTACCATGCGTCTCTTGTGCCGTTCATTTGTGGTTACAAGGACTTGTGCTCGCCAGGGTGAAGTTCAAGTCTCATTGATGCCCTCCTTAAGAAGATGACGAAGTTCTGATAAAATAAATTTCTCATCATCAGGAGTGTGGTGACGTGATTTGGTTGCAGTGGGTTTGCAATCCCGCAAAAAGTTCCGTAAGGGAGATGGTGGTTCGATGCGTTAGGCAGTTAAGTTATAAAGAGAGAGATAGGGTCTGTTAGCCCGGAACGGGATTTCAACTGTTTTGTGGAGTTTCAAAAAATCATGTCCCAGTAATACATCGGCACACAAATGTGGAAGGACCGAGAGTTTGAAATTATCGTATGAATTGTTCTTGAGGTCTATGGTGACTAGGTAGTGATCTTTCGTATGGCTAACCAATTTCGTGGATGCCATCAAGATTGTGCTAGATGATTGCATAACCTCCAGATGGTGTCGTTTCACGAAAGATTCAGAAAGAGCTTTCGCAGCTTCCGGTGTCTATTAGAGCTTCAGCGGGTATCTTATTCACGGTGACTTTTGCCAGTGCGTTAGAGAGACAAGCCGAAACGGACGCCGAGACTGTGGTTGAGAGCGCAAGCGTAGTAGCCGAGGTTGACCGTTTCTCCGAGAGCGATCTGCAGACCCGTTTGAAATGTCCTTTCTATCCACAATTACTTACAACTGTTTAGTGGCTGGGCACCCTAGCAGTACCCGTCCATCACAACCCAAGGCATATGCATTGCGAGTTTGCAGCGATCAGTGAAGTTTGCTTCTCTGTATTTCGGTGTACAATGATGATGACTGCAAACTGGGTCCTTAGATGGACATTTGAAACGAGGGTGTCTGTCGTTTCCGCAAAAATAGCATTTGGTTTTGACCGCGACTGACGTTTGCACATGTGGGCTGTTGCTTTCCTTGAGATCGCACGCTGGATTTTATTATTTCAAATGAACTTGAGGCTGCTGCTGTATTCGACATTGGTGGTGTCAGACAAGCATTAGTTTGTTTTGCCATTTCAAGTGATCGAGCTAGTTCTAGGGCGGTCGGTAGGTCTAGACATCTGTTCTCAGGAAGACGCTGTCTCACAACGCCTGATTGCATCCCGCTTATGAAGGCGTCTCGTATGGCGCATCCTAATTTTGTTCAGCCGTTATGGCCTTGAAGTTTCAATCTTTGGCTAAAGATTTGAGTTTCTGAAAGAATTGATCGAAATTTTGCCCTGGTTTCTGTTTACAGGTGGCCAGTAGATACCGGGCGAACACCTCATTTGGTGGTTTGATAAACAGCTTTTCCATGGTTTTCACAGCATCACTGTACGATTAGCAACCCGCAACATAGTCATAAATACTTGGAGAAATGTAATTGTAGAGAAAATCTAACTTTTCGGGATCCTCAACCCCAATTTTAGTAAATCTGTCGAAAGTGCAAAACTAGTGCAGCCATATTTTCGAGGAATTAGGAGTGTTCGGGTTCGTATCAAATCTTTCAGATAATTTGTATGTTGAATAAATTGATGTGAGAGACGGTCGCAACAGCCGTTGAACAAAGAGAAGACAAAGGCCCGATATCTAGGCTTTATTCAACATACAAATGGATCACAGGCGCTGAAAAGGAATGAGGGGATAATTTAAACGGACGAGTACAAAGTAATGTGAAACGACAAACGAGAGGCGTATTGTTTGCTGGCGCGTTGATTGTCGGCCTACTGTTCCGGATGAGCCCTTTGTCGCAACGTCGGCTTTTAAGCGTCTGAAATAGCCTCTGCTAAGGAGGCCCTACTCACTGCCGTCCCGTGGCGGAGGTGTTTTCCCACCAAAGTGAGAGGACGAAAAAGCCGATATCCAGGGCAATAACCGGGTTAGTGAACCACTGGTAGTTCACCTAGGGGAGTCGGTCAAAAACCCTGATTCCGAACCGAGACGAGGCGTACAAAGCACACAACTTCCCCGTTGTGGCAGTGGTTACCGGCTCGATTGGGCATCGAGGTGTATTAGGCATCTTGGACATTTGACCCCATCCAAACGGTGTATGATCCGATGAACTGGACATCCATCTTCAATGGATTGCGGTTTTCATGCACCGCTCCGCTGCCTTGCGGGTCAGGCTTTGGCTAGCCGAAGGCTCCGGTTGTGGGTTCCTCAAGAAAATTCACCTGACTTGGTCTGGGCAACCCGGCAGTATTCGATCCACATGTAAATCACCAACCTTTTTTTATAAAGATTAGTGTACCGTGATTTGTTTTCTACAGTCTGTTCTCGGAAGTGTGTAAAATTCGCCTAATTTGACCTGGGTAACCTGGCAGTATTCGACTTACATGCAAATCATGGAACATTTTTCTTTTATAAAGAAAGCTTGCCACCGTAAAATTATTGCACTATGATTTGTTTGGCATATATATATATATATATATATATATATCAAGAGAGAATGGAGGCGTACACTGAGTTG
>UZAN01055202.1:0-14740 GCA_900618425.1 Echinostoma caproni | reverse complement strand
CGGGGCGGTGTGCGAAAACCGCAGTCCATTGGGAGCCGGTGTCCAGTTCATCGGATCATATGCCCTTCGGACGGGATCAAACGTCCAAGGTGCCCAATACACTTCAATGCCCAATCGAGCAGGTGACCACTGCCACAACCAAAAAGGTATGGGTGTGGTTCATATGCCTCCTCTTGGTTGGTTTGTAATCAGGGTTTTTGGCCAACTCCCCTAGGTGAACTGCCAGTGGTCCACCCGGTTATAGCTCCGGATGTTGGCTTTTCGTCCTCTCACTTTAGTGGGAAACACCTCCACCACGAGAAGGCAGTGAGTAGGGCTTCCTCGGCAGAGGCTGTTTGAGAGGCTTGGTCGTATGGGAGCATTACGAGAGGTGCAGAGGAATGGTGACCAGCCGCAACCCTAAACACCCACCCCTGACCATACTGAGGCTTTCGGAGGCATAAATGACCTTCTGAGACAGGGACTTGTCTAGAACATCGCTCGGATTATAAATGACCTGTATGAACACAGAGATGTCCTAGATAAGTCGCTGTCTCAGACGGATAGCGTTGGATGGGTTTTATTCCTTTTTCTTTCTTTTCTTTTTCATTTTACTTCCGTTTATTGATTGCATAATGACACCATTTTCAGGAAGGGAGAAGCGAAAAATCAAAAGGCTGCCATACAACATCCAATGGGAAGTCGGGCGCTAGTGGTGGGATTCGAACGCATATTCTCCCGGGTGATAATTTGGTGACAATAATATCGAGCCTGATCCATCAGAAACCCGGAGCAATTTCATAGTACCATTCGAAATAATCTTCCTCACACTCGTGGTCTTTCTGTCCATACAGCTCTCCGAATATTCGGGGACAGGGGACTATGGATGGCCCGAGTGCAGTCAGTCCACCTTTGAAAATTATGGAAATAACCGAATTACCAACGCAATGAACATGTGAGTATAAAGCCGGAAAGTTGTGATGGATCGCTCTTTACATTCGTTGAGCAGTCCATTTACATATATAGTCACCGCAGAAGGATGTCCTCACGCCTTTTACGGTTGCTCGTACCCTGAGTATTGCGGATAAGATTCTTTTGAATACTGAAGCATCTCGCGAAAATCAGCAGCCGATTCTGTATTTCTCCAGGCAGGCTTTGTATGGTTGCGGCCCTCTTCTTGAAAATTGATTGTACATTTGTATACTCAACAAACAAGAAAAGAAATTAAAATATTTATTATTATTGCTATGCGTATACCTTCCAATTAATCCACCAACTGTCTTCCGAATCACCGAAGTCCATGTTCCTATGCCATTAGGTCGGATATGAGAAAGGACCAATGATCAGTTCAAATGATAGTTTTCCCCGAGAAGCAGTTTATAGAGTCAATTCAAGTTGTGGTCTCGGTAGTATTCGAGATTTGTTATGTGCTATCAGAAAACTAACTGGCGGGTTATTACAATCTTGCTTTTGGTACAGGAGTTTGTACGGTCAGTAGGCGATTACATCCCATAGACTTAGTGCAAATAATTCGTGCTTGTCGATCAACTTAGTCATTCTGTAGGTGAGGGACAATGAATACACTCTCGGTGAGCTGAATTGATTCGTCTACGGGCATTTGCACGGGATACCATCGTCCAAGAGACTAACGGTCGTCCACAGTCTGTCGTGACACACGCACGTGCATATACACACGTACACACGGGAGTCAGTATTCCCTTATCGAAATTGTTCACCACTTATAGACAAAGACAGAGTCTGGGAAAATTTGACAGGCGCATAACGCTGGATAGTGGATAACGATAGTAGTAGTAGTCGTAGCACATGGGTGACGCATCACGTGAGTGGACAGTCCGATGGGGGGGGGGGGGTTCAGGCCGATACAAGCGAAAGTTGAACGGTAGAGCGTTTCCTATTGACTACTTACGCACACAACCTCATTCCGAAATCCGATGTGATCACACAGCACGCTCACGCAAAGATAAATAACCGCAGAAATATCAACCGAGCTTAAACATGTCTCAACATTTGACAGTGGTATAGGGATCAATGACTTGCAACCGACTGTTTCGTTTGGAGGTATCGTATGAATCAGTGCAAGTGGGTTGAAAATACCACGTCTGTTACAGTTCATGGTACAGGCTGCAGTTAAGTACACCGTGTACGGTTTGCACTAAATTATGTCACCGATCTTTGTGAACTATTGATAAAGGTTTACCAACTGATCATTTCCGAATTGGTGCACCTGTTTTCGGACGGAGAATGATGCAAACGTGATGAAAATCCTGTCGACACGGGTATTGATGGTGCAGGTTAATGCACATAGCGTTTGAACATTTTGATCCTTTCGCTTGTTGATTAAAACGATCACGAGATTTATCCCTACCTCTTCCCATTTCTCCCCCTCGATCCGAACGTGAACAAGGAACGTCGCCGCAGATCTGACCCACAATTCAAGCAAAAATCCACATATTGATCTGAAAGTGCGCTTCGAGAGAGAGAGAGAGTGCGACAATGTGCATCAGAAATGGAAATATAATTTAGAGGATGCAACAGGAGACAATCAACCAAGGGGGTCACACATACGACCTGTCCGCCGAGTGTCTTAGTTGTGGGCACAAATCAGACTGTGGCCGGAGCGCCAAATCATCCGTTCCCAGTTTAATTCACCGGACAACCGACTGAACAGATGCAAGAGTCGAAATAACTGAATATTTTGCTTTCGCCAACTGTTCGCTCATTCTATACAAACGTGGTCCTTACTGAGGTTCACCCATTCACAAATCTGCTTCAGGCAGGAAGAAAACGAGACCCAAACAAATGATTACACAGAAAAGTAAAAATACCCAGTGAGATTGCTGTTTCGAAAACGCACATTCGACGTTGGATGCCAAGGCTATCGTGTAAAGAGCAATCATCCATTTTACATCTATTCAAAACTGAATTTTTAGTCCACCAATTTAGGTCATTCAAAAGTGAATTTGACGGTATTAATTTCAAAATCAAATTTTAGCACTTCAGCAAATTGCGAACTGAATAACGCGAAGCGGGTGCTCCCTCCAGTTTTTAGCATAGGATGAACATGAAACAGTCCGATTTCTGTGCGCACTGGTGCGGTGTGTTGTGGAACAGACAGTTCTAATTGTTACAACGTGAATCAACATGCAGTGCAAACGTGCAACAAGTGCCATCGAAATAACATGGAAGCTCTCGTCAGGATTCGTCCGCAGAGCAGTACAGTGTCTATCCCTCACGAGCCCGTGTGTGACAGCTTGAGTCCGAGGTGTTCCCCCCCCCACCACCACCGCCAAGCGGGCTGCCAGAACTGATTCGACCGCGGCCGTTTTCACATTACCAGCGTTCGTTCACCTGTGTTGTCGTTTGTTAACTATTGCCGGTTAGACAGAGATCAATTCATTTACACACATCTGTTCCATAGTGACCCATTTTGGCCGTGCAGACAATTTTGGGCTATTCGGCATTTTACTAGATTGATCTTAATGCTAGGTGCGATGGAAATTTCAGTGAATTTAGCATTTGGTGCTGGAAAGAAAAGTTTCCGAACACAGGTCGAGATACCACCACTGCAGCTCTTAAATTATATCACGGTTTCGTACGTGGTCGGGAAATGATTCGTTGGAACCGGAATCCTATCACCGTCATTTGCGGCCTCGGATTTAGAAGGGGAAGAAAGTAGATGGAGTTGACCAGCCACATGACTAATATCACACAAGTCACGTAAAGTTCCCAATTACTATCAAGCCAAACAGGTCAGGTAATTCGCGATAGGACATTGGATATAATAAAAGGGAGTCACTCAACCCAGAACATCATGACGAATCACTACAGTGCTTCACATCTGCACTCCGAAAGATGAACCTGTCGAGTTAACGTTAATTAATAATAACAATTATTATTATTATTAATCATTAATAGTTTATGTAGGTAGTAGGTTTTAAGTTTCCGCGGTTTACTTCCATACTTTTGTCTGACCAAAACGTAGGTAACATAGATAAAAAAAGGTCCGAGGCTTAAGTCCCAAAAGCAACACAAAAATTAACTTTCGTTAACGAGCCACAGCTAAGATGATGTTCAGTGTTCTATGTCAGCCATTACACAGCAAACATTTCATCACAATGAATCATATTCAATGGACAGATAGTGGGATGGGATACGTGAATTTTTTTATCAAATTCATCTGCAATTCATTCAGTCAAGCAAACATCGCGGAGGTAATAAAACCAAGTTTTGCTCTCATAAGATTTTATCATTAGTGCCTATCCATCATCCTGTCCCAGATTTGAAATTCAAATCAATCGATTATTGAAAATGGAAATTGAATCCAGTCCTCCAGGCTAAGGGATTCGATTAAAGTTAACAGGTTGAATGCTCTATCTCCCTTCGCGGCTTTCAGTAACTAGTGTTTGACCAGCTATCTCTGGAGACGAAAGCTGACGTACCTCGAATTATCTATTCTGGTCAGCCTGGTGTGAACTGATTGACGCGTTCAACGCGATCAATCCCAAGTTCATATCCCAGGCGGGATGATGGATTTGCACTATTGATGAGTTCTAATGAAAACGAAACTTCAATCTAGTTGTTTCCTGAGGTTATGGTTGAATTGAGGATAGTGAGGGAATGTGGAGCTTGAAGTATGGCAGGTCACAATGGAACTTTTGAACTCAAACGAGAGAAACCCTCATCAAAACGCATGAAATCGCACACAGTGCTTAGTAATTGGACATTTGTAGGGACCTCGTATTAAACTGGTAGACATGAATAAGTGCTATTTGAGACAGTCAGATGGTCGATTTATCCTATGCAATGGTTCCAGTTTACCATGGGATTAAAATGTGAATAATAATCAGGGGCACTGGACAGCTGTTTCGTCTTTGTTGAGACGCATCAAAGAGATAAACTTTGTGTTTCTTCAGGGACTAATACCGCGAATACTGGACTTGGGATCTGAATCGCATACAAAAATCAGTGTCTCAAGATGCAAGCCGTCGACCGTGCATCTCAGCACTAAAAATCCCAGCTCCAAATCCGGAAGATTTCGGTTGAAAGTCCTGCGAGGACCTGCAAACTATTGCTGCTGAGCAGTACCAACAAGAAAATAAAACAACTATCCAATGGTCTTGGTTGGTCTTTGCGCAATAGTTTCAGCGCAATTAGAATGTACGGGACCAATGGGAATCAAAGAATACCCAGTGGTGATCCAGACTTCCGTGACCGCAATCCATGCACGACCAGGTACAGTTTCATGTCATCGAATAACCGTTCAGGAAGCTCGACCAATGGTACACCGGGCGGACATGACATCCGAGTTAGTACATATAATGCGTCGGCGCAAACGGTTACGTGATTGGAGGACGGTCGTTCAACCGATCATATGGCCCATTACCTTCCATAAAACATGCTTTAATTCTATCAATAAACATAAGCATTTACTGCTATCAATTCCTCGTGTATAGGTGTCCGCAGTTCGGGTTGGAACCAATCCAATTCTGAGCATTACAGTACGGCTTCTCGTATTCCTACATTGAGTATTATTTCGATTACCACATACCAATTGAGTGCAACCCATATGGGAAGATCAGTACACGGTGTCGGGTAACTGTGATTTCGGATGAACTAAAAAGAGAACACATTGATTTCATATTTGTGTTCTAAAAAGCATCACGTAGAGAAGGATCAATGACCATCTAGCTCATCACCGCATTGTTTTTCTCAGATCTTGTGGCAGCTCTTTGGTTGACCACCCCCCCCCCCTTCCTGAAGATTGTATCATTTTATACTCAATGAAAAAAAGCAAATGAAAATGAAAGAAAGTTACGCCAGACATCAAGCTCAATTAAACAATATTTCTGTCTACCTCGGATTTCAATATCGACCATGGATTGATAAAAATAAAATCAACAGCATAGTTTGGATTCTGATCAGTCATTTCTTGGTGCAAATGACTTCATGCTTCTTGACATGTCATCAATCGATTGGATCTTCCGGAAGGAATCGGGATATTTACTTCATTAAAATAACCGATTTCGCTCGACGTTTTACGCCGAGTTCCTGTGTCAAATGAATGCTAATCGAATGAGTTGTTCAATAACCCCGTCCCAGTTGTTTGCGCTACAAGAGACCACTCCCAGGTAGCTGAGTGGCAGATGAAACAATCCTCCGACAGCTTTGGTTGAACCGTCTTCCGCCACGCATCCGCGTTGTTTCGTTCGCTTTCTCCAAGTTGATTGGATGAAATGGCCCTGGCTGCTGTCAAAATGTTTAAAGTAAACCTAGCTTTGCTACAAATAACTGCTTGCTCCAGCCCAATCCCGATCACTCTTCCCCCCATGGGGAATCTGGAACTGATAAATGCAGCAGTTAGTGCTCCACATCTCCCGCTTACGGTCATCCAACCGCCCCCGAGGCAGGAATCGCTCGAACTCACAAACCCGCGGGAATCAGCTCCAGCCCCCAACCCTGCTGGAATGACCAAAAGTTCGGGTTTAGAGCCAAGGATTGCACCCCACCCCGTTCGTTTGCCTCACTCAGAAGCCTCAAAGCCGGACACTAATGATGGTGCATGTATCCGGCAACCTCCCCAGTTGTTTGCTATTCATCCAAAATCAAACTCAAATAATCCATCTTTTTCGAGACTCTTTGTGAATTTTCATAGCTGACACAGCCTTCATGCAACCCTACGAGTGTTACTCGTGAAGTGACGCACACAATCATCACCAAAGACCTAATCCTTACCGACAGATCTCGCTGACTCACGATGGAGAAGTTGTTCATGAATCTTTCAGAGTTCTAGCAAATGCTCCAGCTCGACGATATCCTTTATCCATCCATTTCTCCCTCGATTTCCCCACTGCTTATGTTACCCAAGAAACCTCTGTGGATTGGCGTCCTTGTGGCAAATGCAGAGCACTCAACAACTCCACCTCTCAGATATATCAGATATCTCATATCACACACACATGACATTGCACTCATTCTACACCCCAAACACATTTTTTTCCAAAATTGACCTTGTGCGTACATACTTCCACATGCCAGTGGTTGAAGCGGACATTCTCAAAACGTGTTCTGCATAACGTGGGATGGAGCCAAATATAATGAAGGTTTTTATTGTAAACATATCGAATTCATTACCCATACACATGAGCTTGAGTTAAACAATAACCTGGTAACCAAGCAATCTATATCTGTAAATAGTTGGCACCACATGCAGATTCCTAATACTATTAGCACCAATACAATTAATTCTACCACAAGAACAACAACAACAGCTGCTACTACTACTGTTGTGAGGTACTACTCACATTGGTGAGTAGTAGGTAATATAGTTGGTAATTCATTCCAACGATCAGAAATGAACAAGATCACTGAGGGAAAATTGCTCAGTCTCAAAGAATGACTATCAATTGCTACATTAATTGCTCGGTGTGCGGCCAAGGACTGTGATGGTATATTTCTGATGAGATTTCTGTGTTGCGTATACCAAATTAGTGATGTCCCATCTGTAAACCCTCAATAAACGACTATCCTTAACCAGCACCGCCTTCTGGAATTATAGCACTACTACTACTATTACTGTAGTGAGTTTCTACTCACATCGTATATGAGTGATATTTTACTGTGCGCACAGTGAACTATAGTGTTCAGTTTCTCCTGTCATCCCGTAACATCCCCATAGTGGTGGATTCCGCTGTATCTGGAAAACACGTGTACAAACTGCTGAACCGCTTGATCACCAATGTGAACTCGTTATAGTGAACTTAAGCACTGTTTAGCATTACATGGTTAGCTATTTGTTTCCCGATATGAACTCTACATATTTCCCACCCGAAACAGACGATTCCCATGTTCCGCACTCCACTTAATCATTCAAAATTCTTTTGATACGTTCACTAGTCTCTTTTTTATTGTTGTGGCCGGAGGAATTTATATTTAACAAAAGACTTTGACGGTTAATAAATGCGATATGAGCAAATCATCTCATTTGAACAGCTGTTTTCATTCATGTTTTGTGAATGAGTAGTAAATCGCTCCATAAAAAGAGACTATTATTTTCGGTCGAAACTCACTCATTTAGCTAATTTTAATTCACCTGCATGGATCCCACGACAAGTAGACCTCATTTCAAAAAGATCATATCTACCATTTAAAAAATTATCATCTGCATTTTCTACTCAATCTACTTCAGTGATCGATGGTGCCACACTTCCTCCGATGCTTCTCCAAACTTAGATTTTGAGCTTCTCCTCAACGAGAAATAAAAAATGACTCGGAATGTGCATCTGGTTGAAACCTCAACCACGACAGTTTCTTAGCAAATGCACTGAATTCTTTCCTTAGTCCTTCATGAACAACCAGTGTTGGAAAATACTACTCACTTGTTAGCAGTTCGCAAAAAGATGCGATTGGTAGTTTCTTTCAACAGTCAAAAACAAGACCTGTTGGAGCGAATTGCTGCCGTTCAGTATGGTAAATAGAAGAATGCGCATCCAATAGTAGACCGTTCCATTAACTATCCTGTGTGCGTGTGGGAATTCTGAAGACGCGTTCCAAATGAGATATTTCGTTGTATGAATGATAATTTACCGCCACCCTGACAGTTAATTCTGGGCCGGGCACCGACTTCTGAAATTATAACATCAGCTGTTCAATAGTTTGAGGGTGGAGGAAGGCGAAGTCGATTACCTTAACGTGAATAACATTCGATGGACCAATCAAAATGAACTATACTTATCTGTTGAATGAGAATTATTACTGCGATTCATTGATCGGTAAGTTGTATAGCTACTGCATATCTCTTGAGTAAAATGAGAGTAACAATTCGTCTATTCTGGTCGTGGTTGATCATTTGCAAGATCACCTCCACACATTTTATTTTGCAGCTCTTTTTCAACGACCTGGCAAGAAGGCAGAAAAACGTTAGAGAAGGCTGATGAATCCATGAGTGATGGATTGCAGTGATCAATCAGTATAGGTTATCGCTCTGGCGGTGGCGAGGTCAAACCCCCATGCTAGAGAAATTGATTTACAGCCATTTATTCACTAAGCGGGAAGTAAAGAAGAAGAATAAATAATCACGAAAAGACCTGATCATATTCTCTATATGCCCTCAATCTTCCCGTGCACAAATTTGAGCAGGTTGTTACGAATAATGCGTGACTGTCCCGATCCAAACAACACTAATGGTTCGATACTGTATAAGATCGATCAAGTGATTCGCCACTTATTCTAAATAGCGTTAGTCGAGCTTTCCATCTCGACCCTGAAAACTTTCATCTGCTGAACTATTAATGTGATTGGTATAATGAAAAGTTACTGAAAACGGACCTGGTTGCTATCGCGTGTGTTTTATTGGGTACCTTGAGATAGTCAATCTGGAATACACTATAGACAAACAATTCGGCTCGTTCTTCATTCTGAATCGCTTTTCGTTTGCTCAGAGGCTCTCTTTGTTCCTTTTGGTACCTTATACAACACACTAAGATTTTCATTGCTGTTTGGTTTCGTTGTATTGTAGTTCTATGTGCACTTCAGTTCGATCCACTGAACTTCATAGCGGGTGATGAAACAGAAAAAGAAGGGATAAATGCACTGTGAATGACTGAATTGATACATCCCCAATCGATCGTCAAAAATACGTGAATGCGTGCACGAGATAAAAACCAACCAGGAGACAAATCGGACTCAACTAACCTGCCTTGCAAACTAGAAGCGTTGACTCATTGCTATGGATTAACCCGACTCGAAATCACAACGACTGTATGCTTAAAAAATCTCACGATATTACTTGCTACGTGTTGCTAGTTCAATACCCATATATTTGAATAATGCCTTTATTCAGCTTTGTGAATAGAGCTTTCTGTAACTTGGAGTGTACTATCGAGAGTGTGATGATAATAAATTCAACGTGCTCAAAGGGCTGACAGCATAGGCATACATACACAGAGAGAGAGAGAGCAACTACTAGAAACTCGTTTCCAAGTGGTTACACTTTCATTTGTGTATCACTCGGTTATCAATGTCAATCTTTCACTGGAGCACTGTCAACAACTGGAAGTAATATTTATATATTCCTATATTAGCCCTAAACCAACTTGAAATATCCTAAATTGTGATGTCCAATGATTCACAGAGTACATGGTGGTGTAGGATTCGCATAGAACGGAAGACGGTTCTCGAAATATCGAATAAATGCATAGAGAGTGCAACCCTACGTGGCATGAACAATGTTCGGTTTAAATGATTCGGATGAACGCCCCAAAAGTCCAAAGTGTCATAACCTAGTTAGGTCATGAGTGATTGAAAAAGCGATATGTCACAACCATTGACTGTGCACACCAGCTTTGAATATCTCAGTGTACGGGTAGTTGACTGAATAAAGGTAACGAACGTAGATGTTGTCAGGAAAAAAAATCGATTAAAAGCCTAAACACCTATGTAACGACTGAGAGACATGCTGAGAGGCTGAATAATAATCAGCGAAAATCAGGTAACCACAGGAAGCACTGTACAGAATAATAATAATAATAATAAATATCAGATCCCTGAGTAAAGATAAAGTTTCGAAAACGTGGCAAGTCCAAATGTGATCTAGGCAGTCTCCCAGTAGGGGTAAGAGATTAAAATATGTGCACTTTATCAGTATCTGATCAGGTTCGAATCGCGGGAAATGTGACTAGTGAAGAGTCCGCTACATATCAAATTTTGCGGCAGGTAGTAGAAATACCAACTGCTTACTCTTTTGGATAAGCATACGGTAGAAACGCCTTTTCACGGCAGTAAATTAAGCTCGTTATTTTAGTAGCAAGGACGCTTTTTACTCTCATTTCACTCGTGCGCATGCGTGCATGGATGCAGAACTAATTGAGTGGAAGTAATGGGAACCAACAGTTTTCCGTGCTAACAGTTATTTTTTCAGCAGAGCTGAGTTGAAAATTCTCTGAGTAAGATAACGTGGAATGTTTGAATATTGAGCGAAGTACCCACGACGAGGAACACAAGAATCTATAACCAATCAACTCATGACGGTGATTCAAAACTGCGACTGACAAATTGTTTTACGATGAACCGGGAAACCGGATTTGCAGTCAAGGAAACCGATGTGATACAGATCAGGTTTCGGTTGATTTGTGATGTTAATCTCAGCGGCTCTCTACAATGTCATGGGCTATATTTTCATAAGTCTGCATTTTGTTTCTGTGTGTCGTTCTTCTAACATTTTTCACTTCCCTCCCGTTAGGATATAGGCCGCTTTTGAAGCTTTTTACTATTTTTATTATTACCATACAGTGAGGTTTTAAGCCTTATCTGATCTCAGCTACATGGCGGAGTGTAAAAAGCTTACTGCGGTATTTTGTTGTTCCCATGGTCACGGAACGTGTATTACATCAAATGACGCACCAAGAATACTATCTCAGCATTATCATCACAAAATCATTCGAAAGAGACTATTTTTAACTAAGAATTTGTTACATAGAGTCACCGCTGTACTGACTGTAGGAAAACCTTGAATGTACCATTGAACTATTTCATTCAACTAGTCTACTGTGCTTTGAGCCCGGATGAGGGAAATAGCTAGGCGGATATGATGATCGTTCAGGCTAACCTTCAGCACATTCGTTCGCGTCAGTGCGGGGTTAACTAAACACCATCGTTAGACGCACCAAACGCACACAACCTGGTCGAATAAGTGATAGCTGCATGGTCCCGTAAAGCATCCAAAAATGATCATCAGATACCAGAAGCGACGAGCTTACTATATGATGAAAAGAAGAGAAAATGTATTATAACGACGTGTTGTTTTAGTCGTTTATCTCTTTACTCACATCTCTGATCGGATTAGTGTCTATGATGAACTAAGAAGGCCGTTCGTCACCGGCAGCGGCGTTCATCAGGGTTGCCCTCTTTCGACGTTCCTGGTCAATTTCATCGCAAACTGATATACGACTGATTTTAATGCGCTTTTTTCGTATGACTTGCGTTTGATGGTATGAAGTGCAAATAAACTACGGTAAAAGTTTCCGAAAAGCTGTTTTTCTGTAATTTTTAGTTCGTGGATGAACCAGGCTTTTCTGTTAAAACATGCATTTAATGTAAAGAGACCTCAGTAAGCTGAAGTATTTCTGTGAAATACTGTTAATTCCTTCACTGTTTCCTTTTACCATTGTTAAGTATCTTGTCAGGCGTACGTTTCAATGTAAGAAATATGTAGGAAATCACATTTGACTCAAAGGAATCNCTGGTCCAATGAAATTTACTCATTAGGATACTGAGGGCCTAGACTGAATCAACTCATGCAACTTTTCAACCATGGGATAAACCCAAGTGGCTAACTGAGGTGTGGAATACACTGGCTAATACCAAAATGCAACTTCGAACTTTGAGGTTCCTTGAAAATTGCGTTACTCGAAGGCGATGGTGTCACGGGATACTTAGTTTTCATAAAACTATCAGGTAAGTAAACTCATCTACCAATAATGACCATATTTTGAACAAGTAACCTAAAGTACCAATCTTCCTCCTTCGCGTAGCAACTATAACACAGTAGCTTAATAATGAACCTACGGACTATTGTTGCCAACATAAATGACAATGGTGATGACTGGTTGATGGTCGCTGCATCACTTGGTGTGAAGAAAAGGAAAACGATGACGTGGATAAAAATAAACAAGGAAGAACCATCAGAATTCTCCCACGGAGGAAGACGGTTCAACAAGTTATAAAATCACCATGTAGAGGAACTCATGTCATGGATTGAGGAGAATCCGACTGTAACACTGCAGTTTCTACGGATGAACCTCAAGGCTGAATACGACAAAGAAGTTTCCATCACAACTATCAGCAACTATTTAGATGGGAAACTGATTACAATCAAAAAGATTCATCAAATACCAGTAACGATGAACTTACTGGATAATAAAGAGAAGAGGAAAAGGTAATATAACGACCTGTTTTTGAGTCATTTCTTCCTACATATATTCAAAAATTGCAATGGTACGAGGCACTTGTACATGAGATTATCTGGATTGATGAAATCAACTTCAACCTACATTGTTCAAGAAAGAATGGGCGTGCACCAGGAGGTCAAAGGTGTCGGATACCAGTGGCCAGTTTAAGAGGAAGAAATATGCACATCATAGGTGCTATGAATGCTGATGGGTTTTTGAACTATACTCTCAAAAGAGGATCCTACAACTCCGTATTGTGTTTGCAATGGTTGCAAACGCTAGTTGATCAATTATTGTAAGAAGAGCACAAATCATATGTGATTATATGTGGCAACGCACCCTGTCATTCCAAACTGGAAAACGTCGTTGCCGAAGGAACAGTGAGCATTCTCAGACTTGCTCCATATTCTCCAGCCTTGAATCCGATTGAAATGATATGGACCATTACGAAAAGCTCCGAAATCAGCATACCAAGATTACGACGGGTNACGACGGGTGATCCCGAAGGACAAATGAACCAACAGGACTGGAGGATGGTGTGCTTGAAAAACATTACTAGTGATGCCAATTATCATATCACGAAGGATCATTGCCAGGATGCAACTAACCATGTTCGTGTACATTAGCCGACAGCTATCAAAATGCTTGATTTTTAATACATTTGATCTTTGTCTAATCACTGAACTATTTTGTGAATGGGAGATACATTAAATAGTTCGTAGACTTTAGGGCAATTACAGTGTGTTGGTTATCCACTTTCGGCGTGTCGATAATTTAATACAGAGCCAGTCCCTCGATAGGCAGTGTTTTCCAGGACACGTGGTGATTAAAGAAAAATGGAGGCGGGAAGTTCATGTATCGTTAAAACCGAACGATCATGTAAAACCAGTAGACTAGGTTGGGCAGGTCGACATTTCGCTTATCGTTAGGGTGTAAATGGTACAAGCTATCAACCTTTGGGGTCAACCTTTGGTCAAAATAATCACGAACAGTTGGATTCGAGTGGAGAAAATAACTGCATCATCTTATGCATGCGAAGTATCTTATCAAGTGTGCATTTCAATGTCAGAAATACGTAAGCAATCGCAGTTGATTCAAAGGAATCATTTTTATTCGAGAGAATCTAGGCTTCAATGGGATTTACTCATTGGGTGATTGAAGGTATGGTGACTAACTTATCGATCCGTCTTGATGTGATTCGCTTCCTTACCCAACCGACAGAGGTCAGTTAACTCCGGGTTCGTTCATTCGTATCTATGACGCACACTCGATCAACGATCACGAACACAACGTTCCCGATTGGAACGGAAGTGTGTCTGTGTGTGTGTGTGTGGGGGGGGGGAGGACAGTTCACCTCCCCCCTGAAATATTCAACTCACTAAAAAAAGTACTTTTGCTTGTTTACGGGAAGTGAGTTCATTCTGACTGGACAGATTCGGGCCAACTGATGACATTCGACGGCAGAAACACAAATAATCTTGTGGGGTTTCCAATGAAGTGCGCTTGGTTGGATTCACTTGAAATTACAACGGATTTACTTGAATTTGAAAAGGTATACAAGCGACTTTCATCGCTTTATCACAGTACACTGCGATTGCTCCATCGTTTTCAATCGTCTCGTCCCTCTCAACCGTGACCTTAAACAAGTAAATTCCCTCTGACCCTTTCTGTGATCTGATTGGATCATATTCTGCGATCTGCAGCGCTTGAAATCCCTCACTCCAACACGAGACTGTTTGATTACCGGCTTGTACGTTTTCTAATGCTCTTGTTGGTACGTCCAGTCTATCCGAGTA
>UZAN01055193.1:0-10298 GCA_900618425.1 Echinostoma caproni | reverse complement strand
GATCATCCCTCCTTAAACTCCATTGCGGATTCAATTCGGTTAACACTGCAACTACCAAACTCTTCTCATCAAATAAGATGCCTATATAGACCTCCCGGTACTTGTGTGTCAGACGCTCTACCCATTGTTGACGCTTTCAATTACCTAGCCCCATTGACCAGGTGTTCCAAACTAATCGCCGGTAACTTCAATGCACCTAACATTGACTGGAACACCTTCAGCTCTTCTTCTTACTAGTGAGTCACTAGTCACTAAGGCAGGGGACAGTGGAAAATCTCTGGTGATAATATTTCTTTGTATCACTAAGGCGTTTGACCGTGTTTCTCATACGCGGCTCGTCAACAAACTGCTAGCTTTTGGAATCAAGCCCCCATTGTGAATCGGTTCTTCTCCTACCTCTCCAATCGTATCCAGTCAGTGTGTGTTGATGGCTACTTTTTCCTACCTACCCCCGTTACTAGTGAAGTAGTCCAAGGCAGCGTCCTGGGACCACTTCTATTTTTCATGTACATTAATGATATCTTCCCCATTGTCTAACATAGTACACCTTTTTAATTTGCAGATGATATAAAACCAGTTTATGAGTTCCAATCACATGAACTTAATCATATTATTACGTTACTACAAAATGATCTTCTCAAACTAGGCCAATGGAGCCTGGATTTCATGCTGAATTTTTTGAAAATCCTTCCGAACCCATAATGATTTATGGTGAAATAACTTCATTTGTGTGTTGCTATTATATTGACATTTCACGATCACGAACACCACACATCATTATTTATCTGTTAATTTGGATGCCCGGCACATTTGAATTTGACGTGGTTTGAGAACGAGATCGACTGTTTGCCTCTCTCTGGACATCTCATTTGGCTCGCTTGTTTGAGTGCTTTTGGCCGCATATTTGAGGTTTGCTTTATTGTGCACATTGTAATAATTTCGTTAATTCAGTACCGCAGAACATTGCGCATCAATTGTGTTTTTAATTTGGGATTGGTATCGGTTCGGCTACATGTCAATCAAGTGCTAATTGGTTGACGTACAGTGCCTCACATGGAACCTGGAATTATCGGCTAATAAGAGTACTTTTATGACGGTTCGATGCCATATTCCCCCGCAATCTTTCCCAATACACGACACACCCATTACCTACAACCTCTCAGTACGTTCTCTTCGAACGCACTACTCTCACACATTCAACTTCCCTAAACATGTCTCTTCAAATTTCAAAGGCCAAAAGAAACATTGGCTTCATAAATAGATCTCTTATACTTCCTGAATCTAAGGTGCTTTCTTACGTCTCCTTCGTAAGACCAAGCTTGGAATATTGCCTAGTAATATTTTCTAACACCCGTAAAAGCGATAAAATAGCTTTGGAAAATGTCTAACCTTCTCTTACCAAACATTTACTAGCTTAACTATAAGGATCGATGCGCCATCCTCAAATTGAACCCCTATGGCTACGTCGCATGAAACTAAACCTTTGGTTAATACATAGGATAATCCACCATCACATGTTTTCTTCCTTGAGTGCACTATGACATTTTCGACATCCACATATTCCTAACGTAATAGTCAATCCCAGCTCCTGATCCCCAAGTCTCGCCTCTCCCTCTGATCCAATTTATTCCTGATAAAATACGGTACGTTATGAAATCTGCTTTCCGCTGAGATCCGCGAATGCGCTTCAGCGATCAGACGCAAAATGATGCACCAGGAATTCCTCAGCATGGAAAGTGCGCTTTTCATAAGAGGTGTGCACCTCCGAACAAAAAGGGTTTTCAGACGGGCTTGAGGTGGTAGAACACTACAATTCCGATTTCCCGATATACTTTCCAGGCAAGGTGCTGTGTACACGTTTACATTCACCACTAAATAGTAATGAACCATCGACCGGTACACAGAATTCTTATTCTAAGTGACACCTATTTGAACTGACCAAAAATGGCTAAAATCCAATCAACACGTTAACAAGGAAGTTGCGTCCACATTCGTAACCCAATTCTAATCAGCACACGGTTTCAGGTTCAAAGCCGGTTCTGTGCCACACAATGAATTCCGAAGCAAAACGTTCCAGGTATTGATATCTCTTGCTCAGTAATCGGAATAGTTCTAATATCGTTTGAACTTTATGCATTTGCCTGAATTCCGTGGCACATGCTGACTAGGTAGCCGCATCCACTTTCAAAGCACAATTCTCATCAGTACACGGATTCAGCTTGAAAGCTGGTTTTGAGAAACACAATGAATTAAGAAGCATGCTCCAACAAGTAATGTGACCATGTTTTCAATATTCCAAATGCTTCTGGACTTCTTTTCTCTCGACACACTTGGCTCAAAGCACTGGGAAATGCTGACCAGGAAGCTGTGCCACATTTAAAAACCCTTCGAAACAAGGATTCAGCATCAAAACCCTATCTGTGGAACATAACAAATTCTCGGTCATACCCTAGCAAGCAATGTTAAATCTTGCTGCGCAATCGACATGTTTCTGAAATCGATTTACCTTGATTGAATTGCTCAAGGCCGTGCTACAGGCTAAACCGAGAATTGTGTTTACTTTCTGACCGCAATTCTTCTCAGAACACGGATTCAGCTTGATGGCAGAATTTGTTGAACACAATCAATTCTGGAACATACTCCTACAAGTGTTGTGATCTGATCTCCAGCGTTATCAGAATGTTTCTCAAATCGTTTTCATTCGATTCAGTTGGCTCAATTCCGTGCCACATGTTAACCGGACAGCTGCGTCCACATTCTCAACCCAATTCTTTTCAGCCCAGGTATTCAGCTTGAAAGCTTTTTCTGTGGAACACGATCAATTCTGGCACATACTCCTACAACTACTTTTACCTGTTCCTCCGCGTTGTTCAAATGTTTCTCATACCGTTTTCACTTGATTCACTTGCCCGATTCTGGGTCACATGCTAAGCATGCAGCTGCATCAACTTTCTAACACAAATTTTGTCAGCACATGCCTTCCGCCTAAAAGCTGAATCTGTGGAACACAAGCAATTCTGGTACATACTCCTATAAGTATTGTGACCTGTTGTTCCGAGTTATACAACTGTTGCTCATTTCGTTTTCACTCGATTCATTCGGGTCAATTGCAGGCCACTTGAAAAGCAACCAGCTGGGTCCCCTTTCTTAGCAGTATTCTTATCAGTACACAGATTCAGCTTGGAAGCTAGATCTGTTGAACACAATCAATTCCTGTACTTACTCCTACAAGTATTGTGATCTGTTTATCCGCGTTATTCACATTTTTCTGATATCGTTTTCACTCGATTCACTTGGCTCAGTTCCGGGACATATGCTACGCATTCACCTGTGTCCACTGTCAAATCAATCCTTATTATAACGCGGATTCCGGTTCGAAGCTAGATCTGGTACTTAGTCCTACAGGTTTTCTGACATGATCTTTCGCATTATCCAAAGGATTCTCATATCGTTTTTACTCGATGCATTTGGTTCCATTACAGACCACAATAGAACAAAAAAGCGGTGTCAACAATCTAAACACAATTCTGATGAGTTCACGAATTCTTCTTCAAAGCTGAATCTGTGGAATATAGTCAACTATGATGCATATTCCCAAAGGTATTTTCAACTGTTCTTCGGCGTTACTGAAATTTTTCTGATATCGTTTTCGCTCGATTCACTAGCTTATCTTCCGGTCTAAATGAAAACACTAAAGCTGTGTCCCCTTTGTCAAAGGTATTCTCATCAATAATCGAATTCATCTCAAAAGCTGTATCTGTGGAACGCAATCAACTCTTCTGCATACTCCTACAAGTAGTGTGACCTGTTCTTCCACCTCCTCCAAATGTTTCTCCTATCATTTCCACTTCATTTACTTTGCTCAATGCTTGGACACATGCTCTTCAGTTTGTTGTATCTACGTTCAAACGGAGATCCTTAAATTACTCGGATTCAGATTAAAATTAGGATCTGTAGAACAATACACGATTGGAGTACATACTCCCACAAGTATTGTGACCTATTCTCCCGCCTTATTCAAACGTGTCTCTAGTCGTTTTCACTCGATTTACTCGGCTCAATTCCAGGCTACATGAAATCCAGACAGCTGTGTCCACTTTCTTGACACTTCTTTTCAGTACACAGATTCAGTATGAAAGCTGGATCTGTGGAAAACAATCAATTTTGGTGATACTCATAAAAGTATTGTGACCTGTTCCTTTGCGTTATCCAAAAGATTCTCCTTTCGTTTTCACTCGATGCACTTGGCTCCATCCTAGGCCACATGATTACGAGATACCTGAGTTCATTGTCTCAACTCAATTCCTATCAGTGCACGGATTTTGCTTAAACGCCGGCAAGGTGGAACGCAATCAAGTCTTCTTCATACTCTCGCAAGTATTGTGAACTGTTCTACCGCGTTGTCGACAAGTATCTCAGATCGTTTTCAGTCGATTCACTTGACTCAATTTAATGCCATATGAAAACCAGACTGCTGTGTACACTTTCTAACACAGTTCTTATCAGAACTCGGATTGAGCTTGAAAGCTGGATCTGTGGAACAAAGTCAATTCTGGTACATACATCATCTAGCATTGTGACCTGTTCTTTCGCGTTATCCAAATGTCTCCCATATCCTTTTTACGCGATTGAGTGGCTCAATTCCAGGTCACATAACATCTAGAGAGCCGTGTTCGATTTCTAGCACAAATCTCAACAGTAATTCGTGCAGGCTTGAAAGCTGGATCTGTGGAACACCCAAAGAATCCTGAGACATACTACTTCCTCCGCGTTATCTGAATGCTGTCATGTAGTTTTCACTCCATTCACCTTCCTCAATTCCGAGTCGTGTGAATCCAGATGCTGGTGTCCACTTTTAACACATATCTTATCAGTATGCGGATTCAACATGAAAGCTGGTTCTGTGGAACACACTCACCTCTGGTACGTACTTCTACAAGTATTGTGACCTGTTCTTCAGCGTTATCCAAACGCTTCACTGATCGCTTTCACTCAGTTAACTTGGTTCAGTTCCATGCCACATGAAAACCAGAGAGCTATGTTCACTTTCCAGGCCCAATCTCATCAAAACACGAATTCAGATTGAAAGCTGGATCTGTGGAACATAATAAACTCGGGTAAATTATTATTATAGGTGTTGTGATATATATTCCGCGTTAACCAAATCATTCTCATATCGTTTTCACTCGAATCATTTGGCTCAAATCCGGGCCACATGATGAGCACGAACCTGTATCCACTCTCTCAAACAATTCTTATCGGTACACCGATTCATCTTGAAAGCCAGATCTGTGGAAAACACCTAATTCTGGTACTTACCCCTAAAGTATTGTGATCTGCTCCTACACGTTATCCAAATGTATCTAATATCGTTTTCACTGGATTCACTTGGCTAAGTTCCAGGCAACATGACGACAACTACGCTGATTATACTTTCTATGCATATTTATTATCAGTACTCAATTTCAGCTTGAAAGTTGGATCTGTGAAATACAATCATTTCTCGTACATACTTTCACAAGTATTTTGACCTGTTCCTCAGCCTTGTGAAAATGATTTTCCTATCGTTTACTCTCCATTCGCTCCGCCACGTGACAACCAGACAGCGGTATTTACCGTCTAAACTCACGTTTTATAATGTGCGGATTCCGCTTCAAAGCCGCATCCGTGGAACACAATCATTTCTGGTACATACTCCTACAAATATTGCGACCTGTTATTCCGCGTTATCCAAATGTTTCTCTTATCGTTTTCAGTCCATTCACTTGGCTCAATTCCAGGCCACATGAGGACAATTACGCTTTTCCACTTTCTAAACAGAATGCTTATCAGTACACGGATTCAGGTTGAAAGCTGGATCTGTCGAACACAATGGATTCTGGTACATACTCCCACAAATAATGTGACCTGTTCTACCGCGTTATCCAAATGTTTCTCATATCGTCTTCACTCGATTCTCTTGGCAAAATTTCAGGCCACATTTTAGCTAGAGAGCTGTGTTCACTTTCCAACACTATTTTTATCAGTACACGGATTAAACTTGAATGCTAAATCAGCGGGAAAAAATTTATTCTGGTACATACTCCTATACGTATTGTGACCTGCTCTTCAGAGTCACTCAAATGTTTCTCAAATCGTTTTCACTCGATTAACTTAGCACATTTCCAAGCCGCATGACCACCAGAGAGCTTTGTATAATTTCTAGCACAAATATCTTCGGTAAACGGATTCGGCTAGGAAGCTGGATCTGTGGAAAAGAATCAATTCTGGTACATACTCCTACAATTATTGTGACCTGTTCTTCAGCTTTATCCAAATGATTCTCATATGGTGTTCACTCGATTCACTTTCCTCATTTCGGAGCCACCAGACCGATGTGTCCAACTTCCAGCACAAATCTAAGTAGTTCACGGATTCAGCCTGGAAGCTGGATGTGTTAGGGATAAAATTATTTCTCGTACATACTCCCGCAATTATTGCGACCTGTTTTCCCGCGTTATCCAAACGTTTCTCATTTCGTTTTCACTCTATTCACTTCCGTCAATTCCAGGCCACATGACAACCACTCTGCACTGTCACTTTTCTAACACAATCCCAATCACTATACAGATCCAGTTCGAAAGCTGGTTTTGTTAAACACAATTTATTTTGGTACATGCTCCGACGCGTATTTTGACTTGTTCTCCCGAGTTATCCGACAGATCCTCATTTCGTTTGAACTCAATTACTTTGCCTCTATTTAGGGCCGCATGACAACCAGATAACCTTGGCCAATGACAAACACTATTCCCATCAGCACACCGATTTATTTGAATGCTGGACGTACATGTGGGACGCACACACATACGGCAACAACATACTTACGGAAACAAGTATTGTGACCTGTTCTTCCGCTTTACCCAAATGTTTCGCATTTCGTGTTCATCCGATTCACTTGCTTAAATTCCAGGCCACAAGAAAACCAGACAGCCGTGTCCACCTCCTAACAGAATTCTTATCAGTACACGGATTCAGCTTGAAGCTGGCTCTGTGCAAGACAAGTATTTCCGGTACATACTGCTACAAGTATTGTGACCTTTTGTTCAGCTTTATACAAATGTCTCTCTGCAATGTGCATTCGATTTATTCGCTCAATTCCCGGCCACTTGACAACGAGGCAGCTGTGTCCACAATATAGCACAAAACTTATCACTACACTGATTAGCTGAAATCTTGGATCTGTGAAACACAATTCATTCTGGTACACATTCGCGAAAGTATTTTGACCTGTTCTTCCGTGTTATCCAAATCTTTATCATTTCCTGTTCATCCGATTCACTTTTCTCAATTGCAGGCCACATGACAACCAGACACTCGTGTTAACTGTCCAACGCAATTCCCATCAATACACGGATTCAACTTGAATGCTGGACCTGTGGGACACAATTCATTTAGGTACATCCTCCTACTAGTATTGTGACCTGTTCTTGGGCGTTATCCAAATGATTTTCATTTCGTTTTAACCCCATTCACATGGCTCAATTCCAGGCAACATGAATACTAGAGAGATGTGTCCACTTTCTAGCACAATTATTATCAGCGCACTGATTGAGCTTGAAACCTGGATTTGTGGAACACAATCAATTTTGGTGCATACTTCTGCAATATTGTGGCCTGTTCTATCACCTCGTTCAAATGTTTTTTATTTCGTTTTCAATTGATTCAAGTGGCTCCACATCAGGCAACATAAAAGTCAGCCAGCTGTGTCCAGCTTCTAACACAAGTCTTATAAGTACAGGGAATGAAATGGAAAACTGGATCTGTGGAACACGGTCAATTGTGTTCCATGATCCTACAGATATTGTGAATTATATTCAACGTTATCCAAATGTTTCTCCGTTCGATTTCACTCGACTCACCAGTCTCCACTCAGTGCCATATCTTACATAGACCGCAACTTACTCTTTCTAAAACCAATTCTTTTCAGTACAGGGATTAAGTTTTAAAGCTGGATCTGTGAAACTCAATCAATTCTGGTGCTTACTTCTACAATGTTTTTACCTGTTCTTCCGCGTCATCCAAATGTTTCCCATATGGCTTTTACTCCAATCACCTTTCTAAATTCCGTGCATCAATCTTGGGAGCAAGCTCTGTTCATTTGGTCAATTTGGTCTCTGTACACGCATTCAACTACAAACCTGGAACTGTGGAAGACAACCAATTCTGGTAAATACTCTTACAAGTGTTGTGACTTGTTCCTCCGCCTTGTTCAAATGTTTCTCATATTGTTTCCACTCGCATATCTTGGATCAATCCCGTGCCACATGCTCAACATACAGCGGTGTCAATTTTCAAATCCCGTTCGAATCAGTACAAGCTTTCAGCTTGAAAGCTGGATCTGTGGAAAACAATCAATGCTGGTAAATACTCCAACAAGTTTTGTGACCTGTTCTTCCGCCCTATCCAAATGTTTCCCTGTCGTTTTCTTTCTATTCATCCTGCTCAGTTCCAAGACACCAGGTAATCGGCGAGCCGTGCCTACTTTCTAACACAATGCTTATCAGTTTACGGATATGTAGAACACAATCAATTCTGGTACATACTCCTACGAGTATTGTGACTTGTTCCTCCGCCTTATCTCAATGTTTCCCAAATCGTTTTCCCTCGATTCACTTGGCTGAATTCCGAACCACATGTAATCCAGAGAGCTGTGTCCACTTTCTGAATGGAATTCTAATCAGTACACGGATTTAGCTTGAAAGCTGGATCTCAGGAACACAATCCTTTTTGGTACATACTCCTACAAGTATTATGATCTTTTCTTCCGCGTTATCCAAATGTTTCTCATATCCTTTTAGCTCGATTCACTTGGCTTAATTCCGGGCCACATGACATATCGACAGGCGTGTCGAATTTCTGAATGGAATTCTTATCGGTACACGGATTCAGCTTGGAAGGTGGATCTGTGGATAACAATCAATTCTGGTACATACTCCTATAAGTATTGTAAATTTTTGTCCCGCTTTATCGGAATGCTTTCATATCGTTTTTTCCTTGATTCTCTTGGCTCATTTCAAAGCCACATGATAACGAGAAAGCTGTGTGCACTTTCAAAAACCATTCCTATCAGAATACGCATTCAGACAGGAAGCTGGATCCCCGGAACACAATTCTGATAATAACTCCTACAAGTATTGGACCCGTTCCTCCGCCGTATCCCAATGGTCCTCATTTCGTTTTCACCCGATTCACTTGGATCAATACCGTGCCACATGCTATTCGCGGCGCTGCGTCCACCGTGCCAATCTAATTCTTATCAGCTCACGGAAGCGACTTGATACATATATCTGTGGAGCACAATCAATTCCGGTACATACTCGTACGAGTAATGTGCCCTTTTTTCCGGAATCAAAATGTTTCTCGTATCGTTTTGTCCACTTTCTAAACACAATTCTTATCAGCACATGGAATCAGCTTCAAAGCGGAATCCGTGGAACACAACCATTTCTTGTTATTACTCATTCGAGTATTGTGTTCCCTTTTGCAGCCTTATTGAAATGTTACCAATTTTCTCTTTTCTCGATTCGCTCCGTTCACTATAAAATCTGATACATACTCCTACAATCATTGTGACCTGTACATCCGCGTTAACCAAATGTTGTGCATATTCTTATCACTCGAGTCGCTTGGCTCAATTCCTTGCCACATGAAAACCAGACAGGTGTGTCCACTTTCGAAACCCATTTCGTTTCCGTCCACGGATCCACCTTCTAAGCCGAATCTGTGGAACACAATCAATTTTGGTTGATAGTGCGACAGGTTTTGAAAATTCTTCTTCCGTAATAGAAAGTTTTCCCACATTCTTTCCACTCGATTCGCTTGACTGAATTCTGTGCCACATGCTAACCACACTCTGTGACCAATTTGGAAAAGCAATTCACATCAGTACACCGATTCAGCTTCAAAGCTGGGTCTGTGGAACAATAATTTCTGGTTCATACTCCTACAAGTGTTCCGACCTCTTCTTCAGTAATCCAAATATCTTGTAGTGGCTTGAGAACGTCAGTGTAATAAGCTCGAAGGTTGTCATTACCTCTGTCTGCCTGTTCCGCCTGTGGGCTTTAGCATGGTTGCGGGCAATGATGGCTTGGAGTATTCACTCGTGCATCCATCTTCTTTGTAGCATAGAATCAGCCAGGATATTCGATATCCTGAGACCACTTCTTCAGCTAATTCTTCCATCTTTGTTTAAGTCGCTGCCACCACCGGTGAAGTAAATTCCACTTTTAACGGTGCGTCCGTTCAGTATTACACCTGTA
>UZAN01055188.1:4667-14758 GCA_900618425.1 Echinostoma caproni | reverse complement strand
ATTGGCCGTGGCCATCTCCTGTCCTGTGCAAACTGACTGACTGACTGACTGACTGACTGGACCTGACCTTGAAAGGCGAGGTTAACCACAAACTGGACATAAGATGACCGGAGCAACGCGGATCGGTCGGGAGCAACGCTATGATCGACAGCTGAGGTAAAATTTCAGTAAGAGAGACTAAAATATTTCTAGATTGTGGGGAGATCATGGCCAATTTTCCATTGAACAGGCCAAAATTTGTCTCATTCGTGCATCCGCCATTGGGTCAGAAATATTAAAGAATCTAGTTCTCCCCGGTATGATATGTTGAAAATCATCTGAAGTCTTAGGAGTGGGGTCTTTCACCATCGTTGACGATTGTGTAGTCTGCGAAGAGGACCTCTGTAGCAAGTAAGAGTTTTCCGGCTGTATTTTATTTTTCTAGTTTTTTTGTTACGCAAGATTCACTGAACAAGGTAATCATTTCATTGGAAATTTCACTTTTAGCCTCGAGCCCAAGTTGTTACTGAAACTCTTTGTGAGTTGAACGAGTCTGTCGTCGGAAATTATGTTATAGAGGTACCGTTTGGTTTGCATTACGACTATTAAACTAATTTCACCAGGACTTCAATGATCTACTCGAGAATGATCCCCAATTTTTCTTGGGTTTCAGCATAATTATCGTTACCGACGCTCGAGAAGGGTGAGTGTGAATCCTAGTTAGTTGAACCGTTGGGTTAATGACTGAGGCCGAAATGAAACAGCGCACGTAACACCCATGTATATGCATGCAGTCAGACGTCATCGAAACCTGCCATACACGGGTTTACGTCTAGCAGTTATCCGTGAAGCTATTCAAGTTCTTTTGATCTATTTCTTTAATGTATACTATATCCAATGCTCTGTGAAACAGTCACTTTTCATTATTGACCGTTTCGTCCAGTTAATTTAGCGGTCTGTATATATGATATAACGGACTGTACTTTGGACGTTCTACCATAAGCTTGTAATCTAAACATATGCTCACCAGTAATAGTCTCCCCCGTGTAACCAAAGTTCCTGGCATAGTTTTTGAAATAGTTGCCAGGATCTTCGGGGGAACGGTGTACTTCAAAGTTCGTCTTGCTATTTCTTGGGTGGTTTTCTATAACTAAAGGTTTCAGGTATAATCTCTCAAACCAACTTTCTACCTTAACCCGTGCGGCCATGCAAATTGCTTGTGCATCAATTCATCTCACATTCACTATGCTACTATGTAGAAACCGTCGTGCGAAGGCCCCCAGTTTCACCTTGGCTTGGCTTCGATACGACCCTTTTCGTTATGTTTTATTGATTTCTGGCGCACTCCCTAACTATCTTCACATAAACAGTATCTGCGAATTACCATGTAACGAGTCTTCGAAGCAACCAAATCTCAAAGTAACACTATGGTGAACCCGTTCTCACTTCAAATTGGCCACACCCAACGTTCGACTATACAAACGAATGGCCAACAACGAATCTTTACACAGCCCAAAGTCTTCAGTGGTTATGCGCTACTGATTTGGGACCAGGTTATGTAGTCTCAAAGCATCCTCTATAACCTCCCTCGCCACGTTAAACATAAATGGGGATATAAAACAACCTTACTCCACTGGGGACGGCAAAGGGTGATTGGAGCTGGTCACATGCCTTATTCCAACCTAGGATGTGATCATATAGCTGTATGCTGATCGTAAAACTTCTCAAATTATCTAAATTCCGACAAAAGTCCAATTGATCACTCATATATGAACTCAAACACCGCATGGAATTTTGAAAACAGGTCATCGTTGGTCTTTGGAAATCAGTAGTGCTGTGGCAATCGTAGGGTGAAGATTTTTAGGATGGATCCATGATCCAAGCGCAAAACACCCACTTCATGGCGTGTCTGCTCATCACTAATATTCGACAACGTGGTGTCCCAAGCGATGCCACGGAGAGTTCTAGGGCGGTAGCGTGTTCTACACGTGAGACACGAAACTTGTATCCTTGCTTTGATGCCCTGACGACACTTTATGTTGAACGGGTCGAGGATAGTGTAAATCATCACGACAAGACTGCACCTTGACGTGGTGTGATCGCTTGTGCACCTCTGTGACTCAACGAGCTTCATAGGATGCTTTTGTTAAGCTAGGGGATCTTATCTTGCCTACAAGGTCCATGGGTGGAAGTCAGAAGTTCAGTCTCTAGGGGGTGACTGGAATGTACGATTCAGTCTGACAGGGTGGTTTCAAGCGTGTCATCATCACTACTACGGCAACAACAGTTGCGTCACAAATGTTTTTTGAACACAATACCAGTAGTGTGGGACATGAACTTCTCTCCCTCTCCCTCCACCACATTGTTGAACCAGTTCACCTCGAAATCAGATTTTGTCATCTAACTTGACCTCAACCTCTAAACAAACACTAATCGCGCAACTCACTTGTCCACCACCTTGTTCAAATGACTCATTTCAACGCCCACGTGTCTTCGTTTTATGTGATCATATAAATGTGCGTTTACAGCTGAATGAGATCACGCGAAATTGATGGTCAGTATCAATTCTGCCCACATATGTCTTCTTGTGCTGATGAAATGGATAAAGGGTAAAGAATGTTTTACATATTTTTTCTTCTATTGGTTATTTCTGAAATCGCGTTCAGAGAAACCATTTAGGAATTTCCACAAGTCTACTTATGCCATACAACACTGACAAATGCACCGCTAATCACATCCGGTTTTCGCAACGTAGCAGCCTGGAAAATGTCAAAATCAAAGTTTTATTATGGGAATTACGTACAAGCTCATGCTTCTCTCCCCCCCCCCATATGATATTTACACAATTGAACCGTTTCTCGGCGAAAAAATCAATTGTCAGAGTTCCAGGTAGGAGATAACAAATAATGTAGTCTTCAACGAATTTGCGTTTATTTTTAGTTTAGGAATGTGAGGTGTACCAGGGTTTCATCGAGTCTCCGCTTGAAAGATTCAATATTTCGTGCACAAACGACGTAAAATGGAAGGGTGTTCCAAGTACCGCATACTCCGCCTGCAAAAGATTGACGCAGGCATTCCAGTCGACCCTTTGGAATCAGTAACTTGAAATGGTGTCCTCTAAGGTTGTTCGATAACATGAGCAGCGGCCGACCTGGGTGGTTTGGGTTTTACACTAAGTGTTACGTCAAAATCAAGTCTCCCCGAATTCCGCGGTACTGAGCAGAATATAGTCTCAATAATCGTAATCTCTTCTCTTAGGTGAGGTAATGCAATCCCTTGACCATCTTAGTGGTCATCCTTTGTGGACTCTATAGCACCTTACGATCACGTTCAAACCATGGACTCCGAGCTCGGATGGCGTACTCTGTGTACGGTCGAATGTACAATGATAGAAAACGTGGGAACGGTGCTGATTGCAACCGATTAAAGACTTGCCTAAGCAAGAAGACATTCTTCACAGCAGCGGACGAAGCCTTAGCGCAGTTGATCCTAATGGTACCTAAGTCCTTTTCACTTGAAGTATGTGGTAACTGCTGATTCCCGAGGAAATACGAGAATCTTTTGTGGCGTGGGGATAGGACTTTGCACTTGGAAACATGGAATTCAATGTCCTTCTCCTCAGACCACTGATAAGCTGTGTTAAGTGTTTCTTGAAGTGTTGGAGAGCCATCGGGTTCTGTTTCTGTATTCCAGATTTTGGTATCGTCTGCAAACAGTATTGTTTTTGGATCTAACACTCTACTATGGAAACAATCTTGACTGCGAGCAAATCCACCCCCAGTTTCGACACCTGACACTGTGGTGTAGGTTGAGATTGTCCAAACATCCACGTAATCAGTCACTATGACTCTATTGAACATTATGTTACACATTCGCGCAAAAAGATTTACACATGCTCTGCTAATGGGTGATTCCAACTCTCCCAACCTCGGCAAACCTATGACCACCCATCCTTTATTCGAACAGCACTTCATAAAGCTAACTGCCTCACATCCACTGTACAACCACGTGAGAGAGCATACCAGATTTGGAAACTTGCCATCACTATCCATATTAGATTCAATGTTGACAAACGAAGAGTTGATGATAGAATCCGTCATCATTACGACCCCGCTGGGACGCAGTGACCATGCTGTACTGTTGTATAAATACATTTGTTACGCTTCTGTCAAAGTAATTAACCCAAACAACATTCGCACATTCATAAACCATGCAAAGTTGCAGAGCTTGACTCCTTCTATTCAGTGGATATCTCATAGGAAGAGCACAACCTTTAGTGGTACGGTAGGAATTTACCGACAGTTTGCAACAACTACTAGCATCAGTGACGCAGGTAAAAGCTATTAACAAACACAGCAGCCGGAAATCACCTATTTGAAGCCGTACAAAGAAATGGATATTTCTGAGGGACCTCTCGGAGAAAGTAAAAACGACTTTCAAGTGCATGTACCTGGAACAATTATCGACTGCTGAGAAACCACTGCACCAAGTTGGTGCGCGAAGATAAACTAAACCATCAAGAATCTCTAGCACAGAGATTTATTTCAAACCCCAAGCTTTGGTACAAATGTCTTAACTCAACTCGAGAAGTTAAATATGGAGTACCGATGCTCAGTTCTTCTGGAAGAACCACAGCCAATACAATGAAAGCCGCTGAAATGCCTAACAACCAGTATGTCCAATTTTTTGCTGTGTCAATTAATGAAGGGCTGTACCTTCCTCGCTGGATGCATCATATTCCACATCCTTTACTAGCCACCGTTTCATTCACTATCGAAAAGGTTAAAGCAAAGCTATTGGCTTTGAGGAAGAATTCACCGCCAGGTGCAGACAGTATTCACCCCAAAACCTTATCAACTATTCGAGCCACTAGCCTTCCTATTCCAGAGAATGTTCAATCACACTGCAATTCCACCGTCCTGGAAGCCGGGAGTAATTTCACCCATTTACAAAGGCGGTTGCCGTAGCGATCCCGCAAACTACCGCCCTTTAACCCTCCTTCTAGTGTTGAACAACTGCCACACACCTCAAGTGAGAAGGACCTGGGCATCATCATTCAAGGAAACTGAAGCTGCTCACTCACCTACGCCAGTGTCGAATCCAGCTGTAAAGAATGTCGGTTTGCTTAGGTGTGTCTTTGGCTGGTTTGAGTCAGCCCTTTCCCCCGTCTACTATCGGCGTACATTCACCCATTCACAGAGTACGCCATCCAGGCATGGAATCCATGGCTACAATGTGATTGCAGAATGCTGGAAAATCCACAAGGGATGGTCACCAAAATGGTTAGGGGGTTACATCATTATTCGTACGCAGAGAGATTGAAGTCGCTGGGGTTATATTCTAGTCACTACCGGTGCATGATAGGAGATATGATTATGGAATACCAGTAATACAAAACCCTTTCCATCCGTGTCATCCGTTGCTAGTATCATGAACTAACTTTCGTCTTAGAAGACATCGGTTCAAACCAGTGATCTGAAAATGCCGTTTGGAATGCGTTCGTCAGTCGTTTGCTGTCAGAGTGTTCGAGCTGGAACTCTCTCTCACCCTACGTCGTCTTTGCACCAAGTATTGAATCTTTCAAACTAAGACTCGATTAAACAACAACACATCTTACGTTCCAACATAAGTGAAGCTGCCTGCAACATTGGAGGAATCTGGAATCACGTTACATCTTACACGGGGAGTTGTATGCCCTTTAACCTCAACACGAACCTATGGGACGAGAAAGGCATGAGCTTGGAAGTTATTCCCATAATAAATCTTAGATCTTTGGTAGATCATTTATAAATGCGAGGAAACGATGGGGACCGAGTACAGGCTCTTGTGGAACACTACAGATGACGTTGACAGATCCGAATAGGGAGTCGGAAACATAATCACCCGAGAAAGGCACTAACAGACTGGCTGAAATGTTTAAAACGCTAAAAATGCAGTAAACTTTATCTACGTAGACTTCGTGCTTGTAGTACGTCAGTAACAAAGTTGTCAGGAAATCAGAAGGAAAGAACTGTCAAGTGTTTAACTTTGTTCATCATGTAACGCATGCATTAAAACTGAAAATTATTGTTTGCTATCAGGTGAGCACGTTTTTCTTTTGTTTTCGAGCTGTTCAAACAGCTGTCATTAGCCTCAAATGGAAGACAAAGTTTCGGTAAACAGCAGCTTGTTCATATAAAATTTTTTGTTTGCGGCTTCAGATCGTCCATTTCGTCTTCTGCTCGCACTAAAAGTGTACTGTGCAATGTGCACTGAATGTTTGAATGTGCTCGTGTATAATTTGAATTTCAGATTATTAATTCGTCTCAGTCGGCTTCTCCAAGGATACTCTATCCCCATTGTGGTGTGCATCAGTGTGGGTATTATCGGCTACGTGCGTGTCAGTGCCCAGGAACATGTGATCGTGGAATCGCACCCAGATTCCTCTAAGCCGGATGTTCGTTTGGATAATCCACCGGAGGGTTTGGTGTCTCTCGCTAACGAACAGCATCTGGAGACGATGACATCGGAACAATTGTGCCATACACCTTGGCTCATAATTGTGCATCTCTTCGTACAACAGTTCATTAAACAGGTAATACTTCAGTTTTATCATACCCCCTGCCTCCCGCTTATCACACACACACACACACCATTATCTAGTCGGTTGTTTTAGCAGTTTGCACTATCATTTCATATATATATATATATATATGCTTTGACTAGTATGTTCGGTTTTGAAATGCATAACATATCATGTACTGCAAACTTCTTTTGGAGGAAAATGTGAACGCCTTTTTCGGGGTCACTTGAAAACCACGCATGCTGGTATTTGTGAATAGCTAGAGACAACAAAATTATTTAAAATAAAAGAACTGGATAGATTGGGGAGAGTGAGTAAACATAACCATAAACAATGTAATTACACGTTTTCGCTCGTTCCTATCTGGAAATATGTCTGTCGTACTTCATACGCATCCCATTGATCATAGATCACAATCTGTGCAGATCGTGTAATCCATTCAGCAAATCCCTTTAATGATCTAATATCCTTCCTTCAACCTCAGCACTTATGGGGGATCTAACCTCACCTATCGCATATAACAGCCTGTTTAGTAGGGGCCGTTTGCCCATCTCGAAAACCATTGAGGCATGGTATTCTGTTAGATCATACGCCATCCTGACGAAGCTTCCACGTCCAATGTGCTAAATGCACCGAATAACCCAATAGAGCCAGTAACCAAACGTCAGGTGGATTTGTGCGTTATTGATACGCTTTATCTAGGATGGCCTAGAACTAGGTTTTCCAAACTGCTAGACAAGGTAGATATCAGTGGCTCCTAGATTCGTCCACAAACTTGAAGTTAGGTTTCCGGCTCTCCTCATTCAGTAATAAAACTTCCGCAATGGGAGGACGAATACTAGCAAGGAGTAACATCCCCTATCTGTCCTAGTTATAGGTCCTTCTCACCAGTTTACCGTACACAGTGCTCCTTGTATAAACCCAACCATACTGATTCGGTTTTGTATATTTGAGCAATACTATAATATCGGCAACCTGCGGTCATTTCGTGTACGCAATAGTCGTGTCTCTATCACTTTATTTTTAGCTGGTTAAATTATGGAGTAACCTCAACCTTCAGCAACAGCTTGTCATATGAACACCATGGTTCCTTTAAATTAAGTTACCGGCACTTCCTCGTTTGAGTTTCTGCCGGGAAAGATTGAAACCAGATCACAAAACTCTTGATAACATGAAAGATGGCTTTTTACTCTATCGATTTGATTGCAGGACTGTTCATCTATCCAGGAAAGGAATGCTTGCGTTACTTGGTAGGGGAATAGCGTACACAAAGCAAGTGTTTTTAGGTTTCTGTAGCGAAGACAGGCTAGGCAACACTGCTGTTATAATGTTGCTGACGAACGGTTGAAAGCCACAGACTGTTGTGCAGGGATTTCCAACTTTTTGGTCGATTCAAGTATATTTATTCAACCACAAATCTGAGACAGGTGGAGTATCTGTGTTAGCCATGGTTTAAAAAAAGGGGAACACCAAAAAAAAATAAAATTAAGTAGGAGTTTAGCTTTCGGTATTGTCCTACATCCCACGCACTTCCTCACATTATTGTTTGTGGTATTTTCCAACTGTTACTTATCTCGGCAAGCAGCTCGCCAAATAAATCCAATCGTTTGGCGTAAAGCATAATCTAAACGGCGCAATCCATTTAGGTTAATCCTTTGCATGACTGTGCGATCACGATCACATAATACTCGCTGCCTAACATCGACATTACCCGTCCGGTTGCCTCAATCGACTCATGCAGTGCACCGCAAATATCAGTGTTCGAACACCCATAAACTGTGCCCATTCTTATCTCTCAAAGACCACATCTCTGCACCAAACGGAAAGATGCAGTGTACATTTGACATCGAACGGTCAACCGGATATCGCAGCGGCAACACAAATGTTTCAAGTTGGCGAAATAAACATTAACCGCACCTTCTTTATAATTAACGGCACTCAGTACATCGAGAAAGGTAAATTCTCCTCGAATGACAAAACCTGTTTATTTTCTGTAATACCGCTACGTTCAGAGGGAAATGCGGACGAACTAAATCGTCTAACATCATTCTACATTTGTAAGATTCAACAAACACGCCCAACGTAGCTACAGTAACACTCAAAGTATCCAGAACAGCTTGAAACATTCCTGGATTTACACTTCAGGCCAGAAACCTAGCTGCATGGAGAAAATCATCTCAGCAGTTTTCGCACGAAGACAGGACTGTTTGCAAAATCATATCATATATAAAGTTGTGAATAAGAAAAAAACAGAGGAGGGAAAACGGTGACAAACTTGGGTGTGTTAATGAGTGTGAACGCGACTTCGGTAGTTCGCATACGAGGAAAACTATATGAGAGTGAACTTCACCTGCATATCGTTCCAAGAGAGGCCTTGTCAGGATACGGTGCAGTCGAGTCATATGAAGGCTGTCTTAACTTCGNCCCGCCCAGTTTTGACGCTGGTGCCGTTTGCATGCAACAGACAATCGACGGAGTATGATAACAACAAGAGGTTGTTAAGCGATTGTAACCGACTTAATTTTCCAAAAGTTGTCAAAAGAGAATCTACCTCCCACGAACAGATTGTGTTAAGATCTTTGACTATTTACCATAATGGCCTGACGGCCTGAAGAACCAAAACAACGTCTCTGACTTTTCAGTGGGTATATTCTCTGATGATCGTGAAAACGGATGTAATTCTCCAGGGCTAGAATCTGAAGTCCTCAAAAGATTCACCCCAGTTAGCTTTGCTTTGTGTTTCGGGTTTCGTGTGTGTGTGTGTGTGTGTGTGTGAGAGAGAGAGAGAGAAAATATAATACTCACTCAGTACATTTTTGTCAACCTATCTTGCTGAGGGAAAACAAACAGTTTGACGTTCCAGGGGCAATAATTCCGAACTGAATTGCTTATTTCACTGTGCATACAACCCGATATTCTCGATCCTCTTATCTGTCGCAGCACGGTCATTTTCCGCGAAATCACAAAGAAAAGTCAGAACTGAAACAAATGATTCAAAAATGTGAGTTCTTTTTCAGGATCATCCTTTTCATTTTCCCCGCTCTGTCTTTATGATGTTGTATTCTCGTCATGCAGATTTAATGTGGCCCAGAGTCGGAAAGGTTAGGTTTTTCTCATTCGGGCTGACCGCAGTAATCGAATGAATTTGTGTGTATCTGTGTGTGTGTGTCGTTTTACTCATGGCATCACACATCATGCATCGCAACTTGACATCTAAAGCTGCTTAGGTTTAGAGCCCGACTCGTATGGGTCGTATGGGTGTCGTGTATAATAAGGTGGTCGATTGACGTTATTTATCTTTCGGAGTGTCATCAAGGGGATTCTTAGATCTATCCATATTCGGTAAAAGATATCTGCTTCGCAGCGATTTCACATGTGGATCCCATCGATTCAGTATCCCGAGGAATGGTTCTGAAGACGTTGTACATATGATGAGTAGTGCGCTCTTCAGTTAGCCGAATGATAGACCAATGATCCTCGCTGTACCTCTAGGATGCTTACAGTTTCAATTGAAGTTTATAGAAATGTAATTTCAAGACAGTAATTATAT
>UZAN01055187.1:0-10773 GCA_900618425.1 Echinostoma caproni | reverse complement strand
GGCACTGTCTTGCAGAGAACCGTAGGTGTTCGTGACTCTGTACAAATCTATAGTTAGACCTCACCTCGAGTACTGTGTGCAGGCATGGTCACCCTAATTCAAAAAGGATACCACCTGTTCAGAGTGCGTTCAACGACTGGCAACGAGAATGGTTGGGGTCAGCGAGGTAAAGACGACAAGGAAAGGCTTCAGTACTTGGGNCTTTAGAAAAGTGTGACATGTGTCAACGTCGAGTATGCCATCGATCTATTCTCCGTCTCACTCTCAGACAAAGACCAGTGTTTACGTCACCCACACACATGCACACACGCGGGTACTTGACCGCTCGCACACGCACACAGGCACCACGACTCCTTCCTATTGGTTGACCTGTTAGTCATTGTCCTACTGTAGATTGTCACGTGACGCACGATTCATTCAAAAAAGCTATGTGCTCTGGACTATACGTGTTCTGTGCTTTGTCCTCCGGGCTAACTACGGGTTAACCTGATTGAGACTGTAACAAAAAGAGAAGGCTTTTGGAAAATAGGAGAGAAAGATTTAAGATATAGAATGGTTTATCTGATATTAAACCTGAAACCCTATTCCAGGAATCATTAGATTCCCATACAATGCGGCAGGAAATGAAGCTAGCCAAGGCCCGGTCTCGATTGATAACCAGATCACACTTCTTCAGCAACAGGTTAGTCAACATATGGAACAGACCACTTGTGGAGCTAGTAGAACTTCAGACCGTGCTAGCATTCAAGACGGCCCTAGACGAACGGTGGCGTGAACTTGTTCCTGAATTGGAGGTCTGACCAACTAGAGACTTAGGAAGACAAGAGGATTAGGAGCAGGTCACTCAGGTTGCATGTTTTTATTTTTGCTTTGCCATGTATTGGGATGTAGCCTGGAAGATGAACGCTCACGTATAACAGTCTCTCACCTTGAAGATAAGATGAAGCATCTTTCCCTTTATTTTCTCTTTTCAGAAAGGAATTTACGGACTAACTTTCGCAGTGGCGGGTACCATATTGACCGCATACCACCGGAGGAATTCTGGACGCTCAATTGNATTGTCCGTGGCCATTTCCTGTCTTGTGCAAACTGACTGACTGACTAACTGAACTGAACTGACCTTGAGGTTACTGTAGTTACGGTACGTATTGGAGATGACCAAATAGCACGATGTTCCTAAGGTTTCCAGTAAGTTTGAGGTAGTAACTGGGAGGTCTGCATGGAAAAGGAACGTGATTGACATGGTTTGTCCGGTAATATATAATTAGGGATCGATCGCGCCTTTTCTCACTTAGTAAATATATTTTTCCTTGAGTTATATACAGTCAATCTCCTACTATGTCGCACCCCTCGGGAATTCGAAGAAGTGGGTAAATATCAGGAACTGCGACATAGCAGGGTCACCAGTAGTTGGTGCTAATAAGTAGCATAAAAATCGGTTGACAGTTTTGTGACAAAATAAACCGGATCGATGAAAAATAGGTTAATCCCGTTAGTTGTTCACAATAGTTACGATTATAACTTCTTTATTTATAAAGGAATTTAGATCTACCGTCCTAAGTAGCCTGTATATATCGTAGAAATTTGAATATTTTATGACGCCCTCAGCCGGTACATTGCATCCGGCATTCATCCCTTTTCAATTCTATGTGTCTAGTTATCCCGAATCTACCAACCTTTCTTCAGTGGAACCTTTTCTGACCCAATTATCCCATATTAATTCCACATATTCCTCCATCCTGTTGCAACGTTAGGCTAACCACAGAATTGATTATATGACTTCCGCCATAATGTACAACTGTTTTATCTATAAAAATCACATCATTATTAACCCATTCGAGGAAAATAAAGATCAACCTGTTCGAATAAACTGAGCGGGAAATGATATCTAAAACGAGTGAAATATCTGTTACGAAGTATACCCAGAATATGGACTTCTTTCCCATATTCATACTGATTGTTCATTGTGCAATCTATTCATTTTCTATTGAAAAATATGTATCATTAACCTCTGTAGACATTTATTCGTTCGTTCGCTTCTGTTGTGTGTGGTGTGGTTTCTCGCTCGGGTTAGCTGGGCAAGCACCAGAGCCCTTGTTGCGGCTGAACCATTCGACCGAGCGATAAACTATTTCGTTTATTCTGACGATAAAGACACTGCATCAGGAGGATTCACAGCATTTTTAAGGGAGTGTCCCCAAGGGGACAATCAAAGGACGGCCGAGTGTCCCCTGGTGCTGCCTGGGACGTCTTCCGGTAGCATATTCCCCATGTTGGTCCCTGAAGGGATAGACGGTAAACCAGCGGTAATCCCGCTGAGTGCTAACTTGCTGGAATCAGTGTCTGCCCCCCCCGTACGGTTGTGCTCTCTAAGCGGAAGCATCGTCTGCAGTTCACAACACAGGTCTCCTCGGATGATCCGTCTGGTATAGATTAAATCTATTCTCGTCCGCCTGTAAGCTAGTGGAAACAATCCTGTGGCCTGCTGGCGTTCTTCGTAGTTAATTCTTCGCAGCCCGGCAGTAAGGCGTGTGGCTTTGCGCTGTACCCGTTTCAGCTTCTGTGCTTTTGCCTTTGCCCATGGGAACGATGCAGGGGCACCGTATTCCAATCTCTGGCACACATGAGAGGGGTACAAAACTTTAAATGCAATCAGGGAAAGTCCACCGAAAGACCATCGTATGGCTCGCAGTATTCGCCATGCCGACGCAGATACTCTGTCGACGTGGCTACTGGTCTTTAGGTCGGAAGCCACAATTAGCTCCAAATCCTTTTCTCAAGAGGATGAGCGAAGAGGGTTACCGTGTATAATGTACTCCACGGCGCAATCCGTTTGACCCACCCACATATGAGCACACTTTGAGGTATTAGTTGTAAGAGACCATCTCGCGGACCAGCGCTCCAGAGATATCAGGTCTTCCTTCAGAGCACGGACATCGTTATCTAAGGTCACTGCTGGCCACAGCTTGGGATCATCGGTGTAAATTAGGCACTGGGACTGTAAGGAAGCCGGAAGGTCGTAGATGTTGACCAGAAATAGCAAAGAGTCTAAAACTGAGCCTCACGTGACGCCACTAGAAGCCTCGTGCGAGCGTAATGCTGCCTGAAAAACTCAGACACAGAATGCGCACCCTCACAGAAAATCTGATATCCAACGAACCAATGAATCCCCGATACCAAGGGTTCCCATTTCTAACAGTAAACGATCATGTGATACTTTGTCAAAGGCTTTGCTGAAATCAGCAAAGATGACGTACGTAAAGTGCCCCGTTTTTCTGCCACCAGTGTTCCTGTGCCAACAGCAGGTTTGACAAGTAAGATCTGCGCTTGCGGAATCCGTGCTGTTGTTCGCACAAAAGACCGTTGACTGCCAGGTGCTAATGGATCCGTTTGGTTTTCAGGCGCTCCAACGTTTTACCTAGCACAGAGGTCAGGCTGACCGGTCGGTAATTGCAGAGATCCTCTTTTCGTTCACCTGTATACAGTGGAACTATGACTGCCTTCGTCCACTCCTGAGGCAGTATTCCCTTTTGCAGCAGGCATTTTGCACGTTTGTCCTGTCAACCACGAAACGCCCTTTTCTTTCCGTTCGTTATTCTACTCGTTTTTCTACGACCAACGTTATGGTCACAACATTATATATAAACGATATATTGCTTATTGCTGATAAACATACGCTATTTACTTTAAAGTAACGTCGACTACGACCGGCCGTGACGCGCTTCAGAACGGGATCCCCGAGCTCGCAAAACGACCAAGTTACCTCTGGTTAAACCAAACGACTTGTGGTCGTTGTAGACGTTTATTGAGGTACCGTGGCACAGAGAAAGTACCGGTAGCGACTAACGAGCGCTTGCGTTAAAGCACGAAGGCACGAGAACAAACGAGTGCGATAACGAGCAAAACGGAGCGAAAGCGAAAAGTGAAAGTTCCCGTCGCGGAAGGATGCAGCAGTTTTCGATCGTATAAAACAAACGTCACATGGCGTTGGTATTGAAGTGAAAATGTGAACATAAATTTAGATTGTAGAGGAAAAATGATATCCGGCAAAGGTCTGATATGGTCCGGTTTTCACCGTACCATCGTACTTCCCCTCTAGTTGCCCGACCTGCATTTCAACCTTCGTTTGATCCTATGGAATAAACGTTTGGGCCCTCTAAGTCTACCTCATTCCAGTACACACCTTTAAATTAAACGACTATATAGTACAACAAATTCATTATATAAGAACATGTTATATATAAAAATCGAAATTGTCTATGTTTATGCATAAGTTTATTCAACATTCTTGTTAACAAAAATAACTATCAAGAAAGAATTCTTTCTTGGTAGTTATGTTCATTGAACTGATGGTGGTACACGGTATCTGGAAAATTAAAATACAAAGGAATATTAGTCTATTTCAGAGAAGTTGTAATGTGACCTCCATACTTGATTTCTATAATTGAGTATCAATTACCAACTTCTCGGATATTCGCAAGAACGACCTCAAGTAACAAAAACATATCAGTATTTGCACTTATCCATGATCGCATCCGCTATGCATGATGACGACAGTGCGTTTTCCGCGGATGCCATTCCAATTCAATGTTTTACACATTTTTCGGGGTAAAAGCGCGTGTGACTATCAGACGTATGTAATCCCACATTGCGTCACCCCTACTTGGGATCAGATAACCCACTTGTAACAATAAAATAAAATAAAGGGGTTGCGTTAGGGAGGGATGAAGCAAGGAAGCCAGGTCCCAGAATCAGACAAGATCGGGGAACATGGCAGCCCAGCTCTTGTCCAGTCTGGCCTTGAACTGCACTACACTCTGGGCTGAAACTACCTCCGCTGGCAGTCTGGTCTACGCGTTTACCACTCTATGAGAGAAGAAGTTCGCTCTTATGCCCTTCAGAGCTCTGGGTTGTATCAATTTCAATCGGTTGCTCCTGAGGGTAGGGTTGTTATCTATGCTGAGTAGGAGGGCTCCCGTGCTGGTGCTTCCTTTCAGGAGCTTAAAGGTCTCTATAAGATCCTCCTCAACCTTCTGCTTTTGAGGGAGAAAAGTCCTAGCCTCTCCAGCCTCTGTGTGTATGTTAACCCTTGGAGACCCGGGAGAAATTTCGTGAATCTCTTTTGTATCCTTTCGAACGTGTTAATGTCTCTAACTTTAGTTGGTGCCCATGCCTGGACTCCATACTCCAACTGGGGACGAACGAACGCCTTGTGCAGTGGAAGCAGGACTACTGGACCCCTGGATGCAACAGTGCGTCGCAACTGGAACAATGCCCCTCGAGCCTTCCCAGTAGCCTCAGCACATTGTGGTGACGGCTTGAAGGACTGATGCATAAGCACCCCTAGGTCCTTCATCGTCTCTGTGTGCCGAATTACCAGGGGGTTATCAGGGTTGAGGTAGCGTACTACAGGGAAACCGTCAGACAATAAGTGCCTGCACTTGCCGGTGTTTAGTGGTAGGCCCCAGACCACGGACCAGTGAAGGAGGGTGTCTAAGTCCTGCTGTATGACATCCACGGTTGGCCTACCTACAACTATAGCATCGTCAACAAATAGGAAGCACGGCTACTGTAGCCTTTGGGCTAGATCATTAACAAAGATTACGGACAGCAAAGGCCCAATTACCGATCCTTGTGGTACCCCACTGCAGGCTAAGGCGGAGGTAGATCTGGACTCTTCTCATTTCACGTAGAAGTTTCGCCCGCTTAGGTGGTCTCCTATTCAGTCTATCACCCCGGGAGCAACGCGCGTGTTCCTTAACTTGATTAAAAACAGCCGATGGTTGGCCGAGTCAAAGGCCTTCTGGAACTCCAGATAGCAGACTTCAACAGGGTCACCGCGGTATAGCCTGACAGTAACCTCGTCTAGAAAGGACGGCAAATTCACAAGGCAAGGCTTGCCTTTGATGAACCCGTGCTGCTTTGATGCTACTAGGCGATGCTGGGTTAGGTGGTGAACAATTGCACCTTCAGTAAGATGTACAGAAGACCTACCGGTCGGTAATTTCCCAGTATCTTCGTCGTCCGGCTTTAAAAACTGGTATAACCTCGGCCGTCTTCCGTTCGTTTGGAATAACAGCCTGATTTAGGCTGACGTTGAAGAGTACCGCTACTGGTGACGCCAGGATGTCCGCCAGGGCTTGGATGATTGCTGAGTGTAGCCCGTCGGGACTAGCCGCCTTGTGTTTGTTGAGGTTTATGAGTTTTACAGCTACCTCAACACTGGTGATATACGGTGGAGTCATTTCCTGCATAAGGCGTGGGGCAGGGTGTCCGGTTGGTGGCCGTCGTCTGAAAAAGTAAACGGACTTAAATAAATTTAGTAGGCCCTCGGCCTTTTCGCCAGCTGTTATGGCCAGGGTACCCGGGGAGAGTTCAATACTACCTACCGACTCTCTGAGCTTGCCCTTAGACTGTACGTAGTTGAAGTAAGCTTTAGGACATGCTTTGGAACGTCGTGCAAGCGCTACTTCATACCCAGTTCGGTAATGTTTTTGCAGCCTGCCAGCATCATCCCGGGCTTTGCTGTAAGCCAAATTTCGCCTGTGGCCCTGATTAGCCTGAAACAGTTTCTAGGTCATATGTTTCCGGGCCTGTGCTCTAACCGAGCCTTTCCTCCACCATGGGGGCTGTTCACTCCTTCTTATCCTCCTCGGTGGGGTGAATTCGTCCGTCAGTTGTTTCAGGTTGGCTTTAATCTGGTGCCATAGATCTTCCACTGAGAGTCCAGTTACGTCCCAGTTCAAAGTCCTAGCTCGCTCTTGAATAGCCGGCACCTCTAACCCCCTGAAGTTTCTCCACCACTTGTCAGGCGGCTTTGCAGCGTGAGACGCACTGTGAGACGCAGAACGCCGTGGTCGCTTTCCCTAGAGGGCCATTACTTGGAGATTCTCAACATCACCGTGGTACATAGTGATTACCAGGTCCAGTGTACTCGGTCTTTGCCCCACGAGCCATCGGGTGGGTTGGCACACGTGCTGAATCAAGCTCTTCTCCTCTATTACGTTCATTAGCTGGTCCTCAAATGTCCCTTTTGTCAATACCCCCATAGCCCAATCAACTTGCGGGGAATTGAAGTCCCCTACTATCAGCACCATATCATTCTTCGCTACGACTTCTTGCATGTATCGTAGGAGTTGAGCACTTTCACCCTCCTCCGCTGATGGGCTCCGATAAATACATACTATCGTGAGCTTATCTTCTCCAGTAATAACGTGTGCTGAGACGGCCTGGATATAATCCAAGGAGAAAGCTTCCCCCTTTGTAGTTGCGCTAAGTGTAAGGCCACGAGGAGCATGACTCCCCACCATTTCTTACCCCTCCCTTGTCAGCTGTGTAGGTGGTAAAACCTACCAGGCAAAGGTGCTTGTCGTTTGCTCAGTCCTTCAACCATGTCTCCGTTAGGGCAATACAATACAATCCAGCAGCTTCTACCTCCAATTCCTTCCACTTGTTCCCAATACTGCATACGTTGCTGTACAGTATGCTGAGGCAACTAGGCCCTATGTTTGAGCGGACTTTATCTTCACGCTCGAGTGCTCACCCCATTTTTCGTTTTTCGTCCAGCGAGGGTTTACAATTGTCGCCCCTGATAATTATACCCTTCTCTACCACTGTATTCCACGGTGTGGTGAGACATTCAAGCTTCTGAAATGAATCACCAGCACTGGAGTGTCCCTACTCAGCACTCATCATTGTTTTGGTTAATATACGCTCTCAATGCAGTCGAGCCTGGGACCGGTTTTGGTTTAAGCCTCGCGGTTTGAATTTTCGAATTGCTCTTGATTTATAAAGCTTTTCGTTGAATATTAGTGAAATATCTATAGATATTTCACGTTTTTTGCAACAAACGTTTTTAGTGCTTTTTATTCAAAATGGTTAATGTTTTAACGGATCACGGACATTGTAGCTGAGTGGGTTAAACTCTTTATGGTTGTGTTCCCAAATTGTTTTTGTCTAAATAAGCCGTTGTATCTGTTTTATTCCGGTCTTGTTTTCTAATTATTTTACTATATTCAATGATTTTCTCACAGAGCAAGTCATTGTTGGGGCACTAGCTGCATTCTATATGTAGCAGCAGGCATTCCGTGCAACAGGTGCAAAAAATGGTTCCACCAAAGAGCTGACTTTTAGCTAAGAAGGAGTATCTCATGCACATTCAAAACAAGAGCTTCAAGTGGGTGTGCGATCGCTGTGAGGTATTTGCGCTATGGTGCTCTCTATTAGTACGGGGTATGGTTTCTTCTGAGGGGTTCACCCCTAATGAGCCTGAAAAGAAAAGAAATATCCCATTAAAGAATAAGGTTAAGGAGAGTGCCGGTAGTAAATTGACTGGTTTTGTAGGGTTAAAATGAAACCACAAGCAGGCCAGACCGCAGAGGAAGAAGCTAGAGCGTCAGGAGAGATTGTAGCACTTATTTCACGGATTGAGGCTTTTGAGAAAGAGCTGTACATGGTCAATAACTCTACTTAAATTTTGCTTGGTAGGGCGAGAAGTCTTGTCTTTCACAATTTGAGGGAGCCCTTGTATTATGTTTCGATGAGGGAGGAGACTCGATGGATTTAAACGAAATTATATTGGTGCAAAACGTAGCAACGATATAAGATATTGAAATGGTTACAATATAAAATGGTAATGTTACGTGTGGGTACTGTTATGGTTTTTCTTCTCTGTGTCTTGTATCACTGTTCTTGGCGTCACGTAACTTGTACAGCATGTAAAGTTAAAGGAGAGTAAGGGGTTTTCAGCGACATTTGAACATTAAACAATTGGAACTTACTCTGTTTCGGTTCCACATTAAACCGTCCCGTTCTGTCAAAAGCGTCGTACTTGATGTCCTAGCGAATCCTCCCTCAATCGGTATCTTTACTTCGACGACCATTTCTGGCCGGCTCATATTGTTTTCGCTATTATTTGTCTCCGGCGTGGTGTGTGGAAGGTATGGTCTGATTTGGTTGAAGTGTGTCAAGAAGGTTGGCTGTATCGATCTGACTTCCCGAATGACAATTTGTGTCTGATAGTTCTCGTTGTACAACAAAAGTTCCGCGCCATTCTTTATACAGTTTTCCTGGTATTCGCGGAGTCGTCCTTGTGTTCTGAAATATACTGGATCGCCTGCTTATAATTGGGTTCCAAAACACTTGTTGTTGTAAGAATCCTTCTCGTATTTCCGCGATGCTACGAGGTGGGTGCCGGCCGTCTGGTTCGCTGTTCTTACTGAATCAATGCACTATTCGGAATATGAATCGAAAGCGAATAGCGCGAAGTCGTAATCGAACTGAAAACCCACTGAATAGCCCAAAGTCAAGTCGAAACAACACGAGCTGTGGAAACAGTTAATTCTATTCAAAAAATCATGCAAATATTTATCACAAGTAACAAACAATCGTTGATCAATTCTTTGATGCCCAATAGACGACGATATGGATTATTTATTTGCACACTAGCATTCAGTAAATCTGGTTGGTGCCTGTAGTGATTCATCTGTGTAAATTCTTTCTGTAAATCCCAGCCGTTCCAACTTGGTTCCACATTTAGCAACTTTCACGCTCCATTCACCTAATACCATCCGCCTCATACACACATAGACATCTGACGTTCCACTCCGTTCGTATATTTACACATCGATCCTACCATTTGACTTTGTTTGTTTGAACTGACCTTGACCTTGTATGCGCGGGCTAGAAATTTGGAGTGGAGCGACCTGCTTTGCAATCGACTAAAAAAAGACGGGGAGATAGCGAGCATTTTGCAATAAATTGAACCCAAATAGGGGGGACTCAGTATATGAAGATACTTCTGCCCGCAGTCGCAGATCTGCACCAGGGAGCCACGACTCAAACGATCACACCGCGGGGCTAAATTGGAGGAAAACTCGAGGGATATGTAGTTACCGGTATAGAAACTATCGGTGAGCCAAACGTTCTAGTACACCATTCATTCTTTGGCGAGTACCATATCGACTGACAACCTTAGCCGGCAAATTTCACTTGTTTAGCTCTTGTTTTCCTCTTGCTTAGCACTTGGATTTACAATGTGAGAAGAACTAGCTCTGGTAGATCGCACAAATATGGTACTGTCGACGCTGAGTTGTCTGTTCCAGTAGGCGACTTCCCCTGTGAGAGAGAGGGTTGCAAACTTGGTGTCCAGGACGGAATAAGATATGATGGCTGCGAGACCTGGTACCACCCTCAGTGTAGTACTTTGTGCTTTAAGGCACTGGAACTGTACGGAATCCACAGGTTCTTACAGTGGTTTTGCCGTAACTGTGAGCATGCGTGTAAGGTTAGATCGAACAGCCCACCCCCAAAGTCCGCGACAGGGATCAAGTCCCCTAAGGAACCCTCACGTAAAAGACGAAAACAGTGTCAAAATAAACCGGTTTCTGACACACTCGGCGAACAAACGGGTATACAAGACCCTGTGGTACCCCAAGTAGTCAAATTTAAGAGGGCCGAGAGGCGTAAACTAAAGCCGGCGGCAGACTCGACTGCATTACGAGCGTATGTGAACCAGGAGCTTCAGAATGTTATGGGTGCGAAAGAATTGAAAAGAGCTCAGGAAATGGCAAATACGCTCGAAAGTGCGGTAGGAAGTTTGGCCAATGAAGCCGAACTGGCTATGGGACGGAACCGCCATATGGTTATAAAGGGTATTCCTGAGCCATTCTGCAGAGCTACTCACCAAAGAGCAAGGGAACTCCGGCAGAGAGTGATGGACCTACTGAGGTTAGCAGGCATCCCTGCTCACGCCCTAGTAAAGACGGTGCTGCG
>UZAN01055184.1:2760-14759 GCA_900618425.1 Echinostoma caproni | reverse complement strand
AACATCTTTTGGTGTAGCTTTCATTCCGGACACGGCTAACCCCCTGGAGCCGCATCGCACATAAACGACTGTTGATGGGAATCCAATGGATAACAGAGGATTCGGTGCTGTTACTAAGTACCATACGTACCACGCGCTGAACTACTGCATGAGCTTCGTCATCGCCGGATGGGCGGGCTGGGTACGGAGGACGAAGTGTTAAAGAAAGGCTGGGATATTGGAGTAGTGACCCACTTATCACTACCCACCCCGCTCGATAGAATGAGCAGCGCAGCCTTGCTTATCCTGTGCAACGACTGATACAGTAAGGAATTCTTTTCAGTATGTGTAGGCGTTGGGGTTTGATAGATGGCTACCGCTAGGGTATCCAGCCACTAAGCAGAACGATTAGGGTTCTTGTCCAAAGCCTTTAGTTCTTACAAGAACCTAACTGCAAGGCAGCGCATGAGACGAAGTTGAGGCCTACTGAGTTGGATCGATTATTCATACATCACTTTTACCGAATGAGATGCCAATTCTAGCTGAACTCCCAACCCGGAGGACCAGGAGACTGGACTTCGTCTGACCTCTATCCTTTGACCTTCCAGGCATGATTAGATCTTCGGCTTGGCAAAAGCCATTCTGCGTAGCTCGCTGGGTCAGAGAGAGGCACAAGCCATCACACCACCTCAAGAAGCAGTCTCGAGTACTTGACTGAATCTCAAATTCCGAATCTATAGCCCTCGTTTGGTATTAGATTTTTCGGAACTAAATGCTAAAATAATGTTAAAAAAGTAGTGAGTTAGAACGCATGGCGGTTGATTTATTGCACGCGATGAGATTAAGTAAAGGGTCGCTAATTGTGAGATGCGCAAACCAACAGATCACGCAGCAAAATACACAGAGGAGAGCTTCACGAATCGTCACGATGAATGTGTTTCACCACAGAGGAAACAACTATCCCATGAGCCAGTGGGACTAAAGTGAAGATATTCATAAGACCAGGAAATCAGTAGAGCTTATGGAAAACTACGCTATAAATGACCCCAGACAAAGGTCCAGAATTTCGGAGCGATGAATTTCAAATAAAGAAAGGTGCTATTTGATATTATTTATCATAGCCGTGCGTTCGCGACGTTTACTACTTGAACGCTACACTAAACCTTTTCTGACTATTCAACAGATAATTGGACGAACGGAACAACAGATGAAGCACCTTAAGTTATTAATTTCACTAGCATACTTCAAGTTGAGGCAACCAGAACGCTGTGAGCCCGTAGAAATCGAAAAACTAAATCACATGTCATACAGAGATGTCACACTGCTAGGAAAGATAAACAAATGGTTTTACAAAATATCACTGAATGATCAAATATAAAAACATGCACACACTGCCTCAAAACTTGTTCATGAACAACTTTCGAACTAGATATATACACCAATTTTGCAGTTCAATTGAATGAGCTAACCGTTAAGTGGGTACAGTGCAAAACATGTGGTATGAATACAGGCACTTAGTGAGAGTGGAACTGACGAAGACATGGCTTTCCGATTGAGACAAACTGCGCACCTGTGGCATTGGATACTTGAGGCGTTGACAATCCACATCATCCACAAGTTGGATAGGCAGTCGATTGGGAAGCACAATCAATTGATTGATGACATCGCGAACCACACCGGTCAGAGTTTGCCTGTATGGAAGGAAAAGCTAGTTTTGAAGAACACACTGGGGACCAAGAAACCAACTAACACAAGTGTCAGCAATTCAGTGCAACCTACAGAATAAAAAAAGAAAGCAATGAACTAGCCTAATAAGCTAGGTTTACTGCATGATCAATTTTTATCAGAAAAGGAAATTGAAAAAATAAATTGGCTCTACGTGATCTGAGACTTAGGACAGTTATCACTTAAAGATGAGTGTCACAGGAAGGCGAAAGTCACCACGTTTCCTGTCTGTGATTAGAGCGCGGGATGGTACAAAGTTGAAGAAACTGTGTCAAACTACAGTTTGGAAGGTTCAATGTTAACCGAACCGCTAGATGTTTGTCAATAATAGAATTTAACATTCACCAATCATATTTGGTGAGTTAGATAATAAGTGTTCAATAAAATTGTTTCCAAGCAACGGTAGTGTGGCTAGCTTACGCGAATGCTGAGAATATTTAGGGAAAAAGCAAGACAAAACGGATTCAGGCATTCTCATGGTGAAGGTGTATTTTCTTGAAGTCGAGCGAAAAAAATTAGATGGAATATGTAGAAACAGTGCATGTTTTCTACGTGCGACAATGAAAAGACTAAGCCTGTTCGGCACACCGTCGACACCAGCTTCCATGAAGTACACCTGCCTTAAAGTGCTAGAAGCTCTCGCATAAGAATTGCTCGTATAGTTGGCATAAAGTAAGGGTCAACAGTAAATGGAAATAGAAGAGGCAAAGGGTACCAAACAAACGGTACATATACACAACTCTGAAGACATTTTGGAAAACATAATCAAACCACGAGAGAACAGAAAATTAGTCCTAGCTAAATAAGTTCGTGTTCTAGTTGATTTATTACGGGGAAACAAGACCGTAAAGTCGTGAAGACCTACGATGTGAAACGGTTGGTCTAAGCGCAAAGATAGACCATCGGACACATCAGAAGAATAAGCATACAACTGCACCGGGAGAAAGTAGTGCTGGCGGTCAGGAAAAAAATGGTGAAAATAATCAGGAACCATGTGAATTTCCTTTGCCGCAAATTTTACCACAAAATGGTCTCAAAACATTTAAGAAGCGGCACTTGAAACGAAACGATCGACGTGGGGAGGGAGCATAAATCTGGTAAGTTAAGAAGTACACATTGGACAATTATTGATTGGGATGGAAACTCTCATAAATCATTGTCCGATAGAATAACCTGACAGAAAATCGATCCAAGGAGCACCGTGTTGAGAGAGAATTACTTTTGGTTCACCTCCATTGCTGATGATTTGGACATTTGGATCGATTGGTAAGAACCACTCGATGCACATCAAAATAACACAATGAAATCCGGACGCCAAACTTACTGCAAGCCTGGCAAGCCAAAGACGTTGCCCATTTCAGTTAGAGAAAATTGAATGTACTAGAGGTAAAAACAAAATATGAAATAATTACTTCTGAGATACCGATTATCAACTAACCTATTTTCTCCTTCGAAAGAATCGATAACCATGGTGTTTCAAGGAAAGATAAATAAATCAAAGCCTTTAGTGCATGAGAAACTGCATCGAAATGTTCAATAGAATAAGGAATATTATGACTAATACAGCTGAATTTTGAAGAAAAACCATGCGCACAAGCCAATCTCCTTTAGTCCACTAGTGATGAGTAACAGACGGAAAAGATAGCTTCTCACAAAGTAAAAATCTCGCTTACAAGACAGAGAAAACGGGTACTCAAATACACAAACTCATTTAGGTAAACTGCTTATGACCGACAGTGACTATGTGAGCAACATGTATCTACCTGAATGGTAGATGGTAGGCTTCCGTTTTGCTGGCGGATATCGATCTTCTATGCGATTGTTCGAAGCGGACCCTGAATGGTATTCGAAAGGATCGAAACAACAGTGGCATGCTCGCCAAATTACAAAGCTATTAGGTAAACCTTATTATTTGAAATAAGGTCTTCAATTTTCTTTACGCATTGAGGGAGCCGCCGATCATAGATGGATATCAATTCCACGTAACCTAACCTAACCTCAGAATTACATAGAACGGCAGCACTTAAACTCATGAGGAAGCAATGAGGAAAGCACAATAATGGGTCGGTATTGCTCTAAACGACTGATCAAACCTACGTAGATTTGCTCAGCTTTCAAGACTAATACTATAGAAGAAGCTGAATACGGATACCCTACTCGAATCGGTGTAGGGTATGCATTCATTTTGCATGCCGAAAGACGAAACTGACAACAATGAACAAAAGACTTCAATGTATCAGTAATCATGGACGATGAATAAGCGCTCAAAAGGTTACACCATTCAAATAATTTTAAGGCTCAAAGATGGCGTTCCGTAGTGTTGTAATGTCTACAAGCTTAGGTTTCCATCGAGTTAAGATAGCGCTAAATTCTTTGCTGTTTCGCTGCAAAACAAGTCAGCGAAAAGGAGTGCAAACTAATAATAAAAAAACTGTCTGCATTATAAAATCAATGTGACACAAACAGTTTGCAACACGAAAGGCTACAATAGTCTCGTTTACTCTGTACCTGGTTGCGTAAGAGTTAGGAGAAAACCAGTGCTACTAGCACCACCATCCAGCCAATGCGTGTTTAAGAGAAATCAGTCTTGACGTAGATCTGGTCTATGAACGCTAAATTGTTTCTTTTTCTAAAGTGATAGAGAAAGAAGAGTACACCTATTCATAGTGTCGTCTACTAATGAAATGTCACAAAGGAATGAAGTCTAAAATTAAGACGAGAGTTTTAATGTTAGTTAAGTCTATTTGTTGCAATGTTAACAGACTGATATCGATTCGATGACACTGAATCCTAGAACGGATTTTTAAGAAAGCAATTTTAAAAGATTTCAAAAGATAAGAGCTGAACTGCTTGTTTCCCGGAAAAACCGCAATGATCCAAGCTACAGTCGAAAAAAGATAGATGAGCTGCCTAAGTTTCTGGCTAACCCGTCTGTAAAGCACTTTACCGAAAAATCGGTCATATTCATATGGAACTACCGCAAACTCTTATCCAAGTCGATCGATTTCATCACATGACACTTGCACTTTAATAGTTAAGACGTGTTTTTTTTAAGTTGGATATCAGGAAAGTTACACCTGATCTTAACATAAACACAATTACACTTAGTCTGCTTTGTTTTAACGGCCATAAACTGTGAGGTGGATTGAGTGAGATAGACAAAAAATGAACAAGGTCAGTAGGAAACTAACCGAGTGAGTTTTGTGGTGCTGATGAATGGAGACACTCAATGGCAAACGCGACGGGCAAATGAGAGAGGAAGAATAGACGTTTACGCAATGGCAATCGCTCGTATTCTCAGCCAAAGATCACAGTTGTCAAGCAATATCTAACAGGTTTGCGGATTTCTGTTCCGAATTTTCGAGTATTGTATTGTTACCGCCGAGTTAAGCGAGCGTTTATGCCTGTGACCAGCTTTTCAGCAAAGAGGGTGAAATTGTAGGTAACCAAAATGTAATGCTGACCACTGGCGGACTGAAATCATCGTTCATCAAGTTTCCCGAAAGATCTTAATCTTGTAGGCAGTTTCACACATACAGATTGTATATATTCTTAGAGCTCCATGTGTTTGCGCGGATCGATGGCCTGTCGGTTCAAGCGGATGCCCACTTTAACCCCCGATAGAAGAACGTGCGTGAACGTTATCAGTCATGACACTATTGCACTTTCCCCAGTTGTGATACAACAAAAATCCATTTACAACACATCTATCCCGATCGGCATGTCATCATGAGTTCAAGAGTTTTCATTTGCAATTTTTACAACCATTAACTAAGCACCTTCGTGTGATGCTTTTGGTTTTGGTCTTTTGGCTTCCCATTTAGATAACTGAATAGAGAAAAGATTGGAACATCGAGGGCAGTGTCAAAGAGGAAATAGGGGGCTCTGGTAGACTAAGGTTTCGAAGAGATTGAGGAGATGCAAAAGCAACTGAGTTTAAAAGTTTAAAATTTTCATAACGTCTGGGCTTTAATTGCATTCATCAGTTCGGATTTTATTACGTATTCACAATGCATACTATTCTCGGTGCCATACGTGAAACTGTAAACGAGCATATCGCTGGAGATCGGGAAAATCCTTGATCACGATGAGGATGAGTTATCAGAACATGAAAAACACTTGACTTAGTAACCATGACCCGTGTTTGGAGAAAAGTTCGACGATAAAGTACAACTTACCGGACTATCAAGAAAACACACCGTTACTGCCCCTGTGAACGGTACTTTCGGTATCAAAGGCTTCATTACCACACGCAACGTGCCACGAAGCTAAATGAATAAAAAGCAGTGTCAAGAAAAAATCAATCTAAAATGAAATTAAGAATTTTTAATAACAGACAACAATGACCGCTAACCATAACAACGTTAAGGTAGTGACGGAAGACCAGAATGACTCAGAAAAAAACTACACTCACTTGTATATCTCATATTCCACTTCCATTCTCTACTCACTTTACCTTAGTTTATTTCGACTGGCTCTTAGAGAAGAACAAACCGAAATCAAGAACATCATCAAATTCCATAGTTGTGGTACGTGCCCGGTATTCCAGTGCGCACCCCGAGCCTTATTACAATCAAATGCGGAGAACAAAGCAACAGGCTTTTATGACACCCCGGTGTGATGAATAACTGACGGGGTAACCCACACAGTTCCCAGGACTTGCTGTTCACTCATTGAAATCGATGATCTACGCAATAGGACTCGGAGTGGCGAACCATATGTTTCCATTAGGTAAGGTGTGGTATTGAACCTAACGATATTGAAGCTGTCTACATAATTGCTGGAGGCTCTCTGGAAGCTCCGCAGTCTCGTCGTCATCATTATTATGCAGTAAAATGCAGTGAAGGAAATTTCGCCGATCGTAATCACTCTGAATATGGTTTCAGTCCATGGATTCTATGGATCGTGAGACAGAGTCTCATTAATTCACTGTATCGATCAGTACATATCGTCCGCCCACCAAGGAGTAGCTACATCCGTATGCTATTTCACCGAGGCTTTTTATGCTACCGTTACCCTCAAAATGGTTTAGCCTGTTTCTCAAGCGGTTCGCCGGGGTGTGGCCGCTGATGCATGTTTCAGCTTCCTGAAGCCATGTGAGAGTTAGGAAAATGATTGAGACCAAAGGCGTGGAACATGCCCCCAAGGGATGGGATTTTTTTGTTGTTCATGGATTGTCTACAGATAGTAAAGCTGAATGCTACCGAACACGTCTCCAGGAAAACATCCACCTTAGTGGGCAACCAAGAAAGATGGGGGCACCCTACTGAAAAACGGTCGCGGACGATCAGCGGCGATGCTNAACGTGGTGGGGTTTCTGGCCGCCAACCGATATCCCTTTCAAAAGCCATAGTTGTCTGTCGACAGCATCGTGAAGTGTGTGAATGTGGTCCTCCACCAAATAAGGCCATTGCCACTTGCATACTCACCCGGGTAGGACAAGCTTTGAATAGCTCTAGTGCTATCCCTGCTTTTCTGGGGGACTTCCTGCTTTTCAGAGAAGTAACTGCGTCGGCGACTTCTGTCCTACTAGGTGGATCATAATTGATGTCGCAGGTATCTAACTGCTTGACACCTGTGGACAGCCAAGGTGGGCGATTAAGCAACCCGTTGGAGTGTTCGATCCATCTTTGTATTTTCTGCTTATTTCTCTGAATAAGTTGGCCCGTGGTTTTGCGCAGTAGTGGCTTCGGTGTCTATCTCTTTTCTGCTGCGACAAGGATTAGACGGAGTAGCGTTCCAGAGTCCACTACCACGGTTGGAGCCTCCATGTTGTCTGCAATCGCCTCCCAGTATTGTTTGCGATTCCTCTTAGCGTAGCGTAAGGCTTGGTGACGTAGAATAAGGAATTCAGGAGAGCTGATCACCCGTAACTCTTGCTTTTGCGGAGATACCAGTGTATTCTCAAAGATCCAGTATCTTTTGTGACGAAAACTCTTTTTTATTACACAATGTGAATTACAGTAAACGGGAAAATCCCCATGGATAAATAGCATACTGCAAAGTGGAAGTAGGGGAACATTCACGTAAGATCCAGTTTATTGATTCTGCGTTTAAAAAGTGTAAGATTGTAAGTTGGGGGGGGAACAACAAGAGGGAGGGTGTTCCACAGTTCGGGGGAAAAAGGAAGATTGGAGTAGAGGTACGACACCTGGGAATAGAAACCTGATAAGGATGACTAGATGCCTGTGTACGGGATGGTCGGGTACAAGTTGTAGGAAGAGGAACTGTCGATGCAAGTTCTGAAGAACTAGAAACACAGTAGCGGTAGAACAGGGACAATGAAGCAACTGCCCGACGATGGACTAGTGATTGCAGACTGGATGTTAGGGTAGGATCATAGATCAGCCGGATGGCCTATCGTTAAACACGATCAAGAAAGGAAAGAGGACGAATACCCACTCCACACGTGACTACAGTCATCATCATCATCGTACAGCGAAATACAGAGAAGCGAACACTACTGATCAATGCCAAACTCGAAATGCATATGCACTGGGGTTTGATGGACGGATACTGATAGGGTCTCCAGCCACTAAGCAGGAATGACTACAGTATTCAAGAGCAGGGCGGATTTGAGCTTTGTAAATTAAAAGAAGATGAGCTGGGGTGAAAAACGTCTGGCGCGAAATAGAAATCCAACCTTGCGCGCAGCACGAGAAGCAAGCTTGGTTATAAAAGGGGGCCAGCATAAAGAAGAAGTTATAGGCAACCCAAGAAGGAAACAGAGTCTGTAGGCGCAAGTACTGAACCTTGGGGAATACCAGCGTTCACGGGGAATGGCTGAGATGGAACCCTATCGAGTCGGACGGAGACGTCTCGCTTACTGAGGAAACATGATATCCACGCTACGAGCATGGGAGGGAACCCGAACATGGGCAGTTTCGCCGGTAGACCTTCGTGCCAAACTCGGTCGAAGGTCTTTGAGATGTCAAGCGAGACCAAGTGTGTTCACCCGTGGTTATCGAGTAGAGCTGACCCGGATTGTGAGACAGGAGCCAGAAGGTCACCAGTGGAACGACGCGGTCGAAATCCATACTGGCGATCGCTTAGTAGTCCTTCGCGTTCAAGGAACGTGCGTAGCCGGTCAGAAATGATAGTTTTAAATACTTTCGAAAGAACAGATGTGAGGGAAATGGGTCGGTAATTGTCAGGGTTAGAAAGGTCGCCACGTTTGTGAATGGGAAAAATCACGGCGTGCTTCCAGGGGGTTGGAAAGGAAGAAAGTTGGAGGAAAAGACTGAAAAGACGACGTAAAACAGGAGCCAGCTAGGGAGCACACATTTTGAGGACGATGGATGGGATACCGTTCGGACCACGTGGTTTGTTTGCGTTAAGAGAGCACAATGTTTAACGGATTTTCCTAGTGCTGATATGAGGCAGAAAAGGGTTGCCAGTAAAGGAAGAAGGTGGTGTAGTAAAATGGGGTAAGGTGGAATTGGCGGCAAACTAGGAAGCAAAACCCTCAGCTTACTCGTTTGGTAGACATAAAAGGTCACCAGAGGAATTGCAGATAGGGGGAAGTTGGAAGGGCAGAAATTACGGGAAATTGCTTTGGCAATGGACCAAAATGTTCGGCTACCGGTGGCGGACGAGACAAAGTTTTCAGCTTTACGGCGGACGAAGCGTTCTTTGGTCTTCTGAATGGTCGTCGAGCATCTGTTTCTACCTTTGGTGGGAGAGGGGTGGGCGAGCGGCGCAAGCGGCGGAAGACTGACGTTTAAGGCGTACAGCATGGTCACATGCATGGCTAAACCACTCAGGGGATTTTGGGTTTGCCGGGTTTGGAAAAGTGCGGAATAAAAAGATGCATACCTTGAAAAACAACGTGGGTGAAGTTCGCAACGAATTTGGAAACATCCTAAGAGAATCAGCAATCGTTCCAGGGATAAGCAGCTAGGAAATCACGGAAACCGTTCCAGTTGGCTGAGTTGTAGCGCCAGAATATATCTCTCCAGGTGGGTGATGGCTCGGAGTTTGAAAACCTAATAGAAGAAACAATACAGTGATCTGATGAGCCAAGAGGAGGGAGGGTACGAATATTTGAGAAGAAAGAATGAACCGAAGTGAGAATTAGCTCGTGGTTATGGGCACGATCGCCAGCTCGATCAGAAACAAGTGTGGGGAGGTCAACTAGTTGGCTCAGGTTTTTGACCAAAGTGAAGTGTTCAGCTTCGCGTCCCAAAGGAGAAGTAGCAGATGAATATATTAACCAGTCTTGATTATGAACGTTAAAATCTCCCAAGATGGTAACATGGCAGTTGGAGTCGGTCGCGAACAAATGTTCAATGTTCGAAGATAGAAAATCAAAGATGGAAGAGTCGCCGCTATTGGAGGAACGATAAAGAACACAAAAGTAATGAATAAAGGAAGGAAGTCAGAGTTTCAGCCACATCAGCTGAATTCACGATTGGGAAAGTCAAGATTTGGGATCCTGGAGGCGGTGATTGATTGGTGAATAAAGGTGCAGACACCTGCTTTGGGTAGAAAGGAGGAATGGAGAGTGTAGTTGGGGAATTGAAAATGGGTGGTATCTGACGAGGGGGAGATTTCTGTTTCGGTCAAAAAAGGGCGAGTGGGGAAGAATGGAGAAAGTGGAGTACAGAATCAATATTGCGGTTCAGCCCGCGAATGTTGATGAGGGTGATGGGTACGTGTTAACAGTCTGAGTGCATTGAGCGAGCGAGAGTACGTCGCTGTTCGTGATTTTGTATATTCCTGTATATGTTGTGAGGAAACCGGCAACCATGATCGTGAAACTTGGAGTGGAGGAACAAAAGGCTTCAATAGATAGTGATAGTGAGCCGGGTGACGGCAGAGCCGCGTACCACATACATACCTAACTGCCCCTAGTGCCGCTTCTATGATGGACGTTCGCAGTGTGAACCACTGAGCGCCGACAGTTAACTTGTCAAGAAAAGTTGTGGTTACGTTGGAAGCGATTGCTTACAGCAACGCCCGCCTTTTCTCAAGTAGTTTCACGAAAATCCATCTGTCTTGGCTTGGCTAACCTGGCAGTATTCAGCTCACATGCAAATCGTGGAACGTTTTTCTTTTTTATAAAGATTATGGTATCACGATTTGTTTGGAACACAGTCTGACGTGTGTGAAATATATATATATATATCAAAAAGATTGGGCAACTTCAATTTTAGTTCCTTTTCCAAAAAAGGATGACAGATCAAGATGCGAAAATTATATCAGCCTAATTGATATCGCAGTGATACTGCCTAACCGTTTCGCAGTCGTCAGGAATGCCTGTGCCCGCCCGAATAAGTTGAACAACTTTTTACTCTCCGTAGGATTCTGCAACATCGCGACAAGTTACAACATTCTACCACAGCATGTTTCATGAACTTCCGCGCCGCATTTGAGTCTGTCAATAGAGAATTCTTGTGGTACATACTGCCGTTTGATGGAATGCCCGGGAATTTCATCGAGATCTTAAAGCCGTACTTCTCAGGGATTCCGGCACGCGTTCGTACCTATGGCGAAGAGTCAGCTAAGTGTACATAGCTCTGAAGTCAGGCAAGGTTGTCCCCTATCGCCGGTGTTATTCAATTACACCGTAAGTTGGATAACGTTGAAAGAACTCGTCGACTACTCCGGAGTGCAGCTTGTCCCAGGTACATGGATTGCAGACCTCGGGTTTGCGGATGATGTCCTCGTACTTAGGGACGCCACGAACAACCTGCAGCCTGTTTTGAGTCGCGTTAATCAGCTTACCATGGTGATTGGGCTAGAGATAAGCACGTCGAAAACCAAGGCGTTTTACACCGAAACTTCTGCCATGACACAACCCCTCACGATTAACGGGGACCCTGGCGAATCAATCTGTTTTCAAGTATGTCGGCTCTACAATCAGACCAAACGGCCAGGTCAGGGATGAAATACAATTTCATATAGATGGAGAGAGAAGAGCCTTCCTGCAACTCCTCGGACCGCTGTGGAACCGATACCAAATAAGCTTAAACACTAAACCTCGGGTTTACCCGGCTTCCATTCGCCTTATCCTCACTTATGGTTGTAAAACATGATCGCTAGGAGAACAAGGTACGAGGAAGCTAGAGGTCTTTGATCATTGATGCCTACGCCGCATCTTTAAAGTAAATTGGACAGACCCGGTTTCCAATGATGAAGTTCGACGGCGCTGCTCGAAAATGATACAACGCCAGCATCTTCAGTGGTTTGGCCACGTGCTCCGAAGGCCCGAGACATAAATCTCGCGGTACTCAGTAGCACCTGCACCGTGCCGTGGTTGGCGTTACTGACTCGTCAGTCAACTGAAGACCCGG
>UZAN01055177.1:0-14766 GCA_900618425.1 Echinostoma caproni | reverse complement strand
ATATTTGTGGTATTTTATGCGGAGAACCCTTGCCAGGAGTTGAACCCACCACATCCTCGAGAGCTAGCGCTGATCGCCTGCGCCCGCTTATTCGGAGAGCCGAAGCCTACTTTATTGACGGTTAGCCGTGAGATGACGGCCGTTCCCCTATCCGCGACCTGGGGATGCGCTTGATAGCATACAGCTCTGCTCTCGCGAGTGCGCAACGACAGATGAGTTGTGGAACTATTTTTAGTTTGTGTATGCATTAGGATTTGATGGAAGGGTACTGCCAGGGTGTTCAGCCGCTAAGCAGGAGAACGATTAGTGTTCTCGTGCAAAGCCTTTAGTTCTGACAAGAACCGCACCGCAAGGCACCGAATGAAGCGGAGTGGAGGCCCATTAACCTAGATCGATTACTTCTCCACCGTTCTTTTACCAACTGAAATGCCAATTCTAGTCGAATCTCCAACCTAGAGGATCAAGAGACTGGACTTCGTCTGACTTCTACCCTTCGACCTTTCGGGCATGATAAGATCTCCTGGCTTGATAAATGCCATCCGGTGTAGCTCGTTGAGTCATGGAGGTGCACACGCCATCACACCACGTCAAGGTTCGGTTTCGTCTTGATTGGGATCCTAACTTACACGCCACCAGTTGGACGTTCTCAGATTCGTGGATGGAAAGGATTGGTGCCTGCTTGATGTGGTCTCAGACTGGCAAAATTGTTCCACCTTCATGAATTCGTTTTGGTCTGTCGGACCTGTAGGAGGTGAAACTGTTACATATTTGACCTAGTGTGGCGGTTTTGTTATACCTTTGATCTTTATACCACTGCATCACCGTTTACTGATAATGTAGATTTTCTATCTTTCCGGTTGTCCGTTTTCTCTCTCTCGTTCGTCGCTCAATCATTCGACTTCATCACACCCAGTTTAATACCGTCAGAGACATCTTTGTTACTAAAGCAAGCTCGACGTCTGCGAATGAATTGATCAGCTCTTCTTTCTTGTTTATTATGCTGCAACCATTCGGTATGAAGCCGCACATATATGAGAAGGATCCGGATAGGCCCTCGGGGTATATTCTCAAGCGCTTCGTTCGTTTTTAGTAAGTGATTTGCTTAATTTAGCATCCATAATATTGTTCGCGGACTTTGAATGCTCCTTATTAACTGCGTGCACCTACCCGTATGAATTAGATTACTAGACAATGGCTCTTTTCATTGCAACTGGCTAACAACAACTTCGAGGCGACTACTGTGGCTCTTTGTGGGAACCCTTTTTGTACGCTCATGCTCAGGGAAACTGTTGCTCTCCGTATCTGAAATAATTTCTATGTTACCGTCCAGAGCTTTTATCACTCTGTGAAATACCGCCAGTACGGTGTTGTGATCTCACTGAGAGCGGAAATAGACTAGTATTAATCTGGGTGTTTTGTTACTTCCATCGAAATCCCTATTTTCGCCTCGGTGAATTCAATTTTTTGTTTTTTTACTTCCTTTTTTATTTATTGAATACACAAATGTACAGTCAACTTTTTGGAATTTGGCTGCGGCGATACAAAGACTGCTTGTGGAAATACAGAAATAGGAAAGATGGGCGGAGGTGGAGCGGCTCGAACCCGGGACTTCGGGGCCACAATTTGGTGACCCAATCACTTGGCCACCACAGCCCAAGCGCAAGGAGTTGGTGTGATCTACGTTCCGTGTTACCGTAACCGCCAAATCACAATCCCTCTTGGTTCCAGCTCCTTTACATCCGTCATGATAATCTCTGGGATCACGCTTGTAACAAGAACAGCGGAAGAAACCTACGCTAGGTTACGCTATTTTTGACTCTATTGAATAGTTCAGTGATTATCTTATACTATTTACATACACTTCGGTACAAATCCAATAACGCGCAAATTGTAACCAACCGAACCGCGGATTCCCAAAATTCAGTTCAGTTCAGTTATCACAGGACGAATTGTGGCTCTTGCCAGATTCGTGTGTTGTCGGTGAGTTGCCTTGGCTTCCAACACTTCGATATGCAATTTTTCTGAAAGGAAGCATAGCGTGGTGCAGTATCACATCCCTTGTGGTTAGGTTATAGATGGTACTAAACGCTTACCTCAGGGAAAACCGCTATCCAACACTCATCGAGTGCCTTCTTAAAAGCATTCACAGTACTGCAGCTTACCACTGACAGCGGCAACCGGTTCCACAAAGGAATTACCCTGTTGGTGAAAAACGTTGCCCTCAGTTGCATCCTAGAGTGGCTTCGCTGCAAACGTAGGTTATTACCCCGTGTGCCTCTATGCGGAACCCAGGAGAACAGGTCGTCAAACCTAAGACCTGATATACCCTTGACGATGTTAAATGTCTCGATTAGGTCTCCTTTCATCCGCCTCCGTTTGAGGGAGAACAGATTTAAATCTCTGTTCATAGCTTCTCCCCCGTTGCCCAGCTATCGTCCTCGTGGCTAGACGTTGAACCTTTCCTAAGGTATCGACGTCCTTTTGAAAGAACGGAGCCCAAGCCTGCACAGATGCTGGCGGACGATGCTTTTGCATAGGGAGACAAACACCTCGGGTTTTCTGCACGTCATGGTTGTGCATAGATGAAACAGTTGTCCCCTGGCTTTGTTTGCGGCCTTCACGCATTGGGTTTGAAATCTAGCATTAACTCTATCCATAGATCCTTTGCCTCGTGCACCTTGTGTATGGACAGGCCCTTTCGCTGTCTTTTCGTCAACATCTGACATTTCGAGACGCTTACTGGTAGGCCCATCTTTTTACTACCTTTGTGTCCCTTGCTAGATCCCATCCAGCTATCTTGACGTCATATGCAAACAGAAAACAGGGATTTTGGAGATCCCGTGCTAGGTCATTAATGTAGAGCAGGTGCAGCAGTGGTCCAAGTACGGATCCTTGGGGTACACCGTTTGTGACCACCTCCTCGGTTGTGTGAGCTCTCTCTTTGACATCAAACGTCTGCTGCGCCAGAAAGCCCATTATCCAGCTCCTTACATGCCCAACTATTCCCAATAGTTGTACCTTATGATCTAACAGATGGTGGCTGACCGAGTTGAATGCTTTCTGGAAGTCCAGATAGCAACTTTAAGCCTCTCAAGGGGGCGAGGCTAAGCTCATTGGTCCCGGAAGTCCAGATAGCATACATCCATGGGATAGGCCCTCATCAATTCTCCGTGTAACCTCGTCTAGAAACACCAGAAGGTTTATCAGACAAGATCTCTTTTCAACAAATCCGTACTGAGCTGGTACCAATAGCCCGCTATTGACCATGTAGTGGCATATTTGCCCTCTAATTAGGCGCTTCGGCTTTTTGCCGGGATCCAGACTTGTGTATTGCCACTACTAAGGCTTTGCGTCAGTCATTTGGGACAGTTCCCAGTCTAAGAGATTCTTGAAATAACTCGAAGATCGGACCCACTATGACTTCAGCCAGTGGTTGTACAATTCGAATGCTTTACTTTTGAGCAGAATAAATTAACTACTTTGGGTACTGGACTTGAACATATCACTCGAAGAACTTTTGACGTTCGGATGGCGGAGGAAATTTCCTGCCATAAGAAAAAAACAGATGACGCCCACTTATTGTCCCTTCTGTGGTTTGAGTTCAGCTCAGTTTGCACAGGACGAATTGTGGCTCCTGCTAATCGCGCGTCCAGTTCTTTGTGTTGTCGGCGGTTTCGCTGGCTTCCAACACTTCGAGTCAATAGTGTTTTCTGAAAGGCAGAATGTTAGTGTACAGTGTCAGATCCCTTACGTTTCCGAAAGTAAAGCCTAACGATTAACTTTCAACACTCAATTTCGAGAAATACTACTGCCCAGCATTCGTCTAGTCTTCTCTTGAAAGATTCGATACTAATACAGTTAACCACCGCTTCAGGTAATTTATTCCAGTGGTATAACCGTGCTTGCGGAGAACCTAGCTCGTAGATTTAGTCTACAATGACCGCTTTCGAGTCTAAATTGATGTCCCCTCGTGCCCCCGGCAGGAAAAAACGACAATACGTTTTGGAACTTTCGATCCGAAAGCCCTTTGACAATTTTAAATGTCCCTATGAGGTCGCCCCGCATGCGTCTATGGACCAGGGAGAACAGGTCCAGGTCCCTCAGTTGCTGGAGGTATCCCTTACCTTTCTGGCCTGCTACCATTCTAGTTTCTAAACACTGCACTTTCTCAAGACACCGTTCATCCTGTTCAAAATAAGGCGCAAATGATTGTACGCAATATTCTAAACGAAGACGCACTATAGTTTTGTACAAAGGTACGAAAACCTCCGGTCCTCTGCAACTTACAAAAGCGCACAACCTGAAAAGTTCGTGTCGAGCTTTATTAGCCGCACGCTTGCACTGCAGAGATGGCCTCAAGTCATTTGTAATCATTACCCCTAGATCATTTGCCTCAAAGACAAGCTGCAAATGCATCACACCTCTCGAGTCACCTTTGGCTCTTGTGGTCAAGAGAAGATTCAGTGGTAGATCCCATTTATTTGACCACCTTCGAACTGCATCTAGATCTTGTTACAATCCTTCCCCAGTTAACTTCACATCATCCGAGAACATGTAGCAAGGAATTTGGAGATCCTTCGAAGATCGTTAATGAAGATCAGAAATAATAACGGACCCAACGCCGATCCCTGTGGGACAACACTCGATATTCCCTCAGGTTCGGTTATATAATTTCCAACTCTCACACTGAATGTGCGACAGTTGAGAAATTGTCCTATCCATTCTCTTGCCTTACCTAGAATCCCCAGCGTTTGCATTTTTAGATCCAGAAGCTGATGACTGACAGAGTCGAAAGCTTCACTGAAATCTAGGTAGCAAACCGCCACCTGGCGACCTGCGTCTATTATTTTTGTCACTTCGTCTAGAAATGCCAGCAGATTGGTTAGGCACGATCTTTTCTCGACGCATCCATGCTGGACATGAATCCGAAGCCCATGAGCCATCAGATAAGAACATAGTTGTTTCCTAACTACCCGCTCGAGACACTTGCAGAAGATCGAGGTCAAACTTACCGGCCTATAGTTGCAAACATGGTGTCTAGGGCCTGACTTGTAGATGGCCAGTGTACCTACTCCCTCTTTAGTGTTCTTAGTCGCTAGCATGCATGCATAAAACCTTTTCGAGTTATGCCTTACGTTTTGCGTTAACTTTTTCTCATGTTCGTACTTCGCCTCCCTTTGAAAGGATTGTGCTCTGTTGCGTGACCTCTTGTAGATCGACCACGCATCGACAGTCTGGTACGCCCTAAAGCGTGCCTAACATCGCCTCCGGACTACTAGTGCCCGATCTAGCTGTGGCTTCCACCAGGCTGGTCGTTTCCTATTGCTCCTAGGTTTGAAGGGTGCAAACATATCGGTCAGTCTAAGCAGCCCTACCTTAATGGCAGATCATCGTTATTCAAACGTTGGCTCAGGAGCTAGTGGTACCCAATCTACGTGCTCCTCGGCCTCTTGTAGGGCAGCAACGTTTATGCGGCTATAGCACTGTTTAAGTGGGGCAGCCGGTTCTCTGTTTCATGGGTAATACTAACCTAAGTACCTACATGATCACTCTTGCCTAGTGGGGTCTCCACTGCTATCTCACTTATGTCCGATAAATTCCCCGTTATAACTAAGTCCAGGACGGAGGCCCTCCGCTGGTTGCGAAACCTTGTGGGCTGCATGATGTGCTGAATGAGCGCATGCTCATGTAGCCACGTTAGAAAGGTTTCTCCCTTCGTCTCAACGGGAGCCTCTCCCTCTATTCAGCAGATCTCCGGAATTAAGATCCGTTGGGTCCTCGATATTAATTCCTGCATTGTAGCAACGATTTCCATATTTTCTGTGGGTTCCGCCTGGGATGCGCCGTAGACTAGTGGCACTCCTATCGGTCGTCTTCCCAAGAGGATACTACACGCCTTGGCTTAAATATTAGGTGTCGCATGAGTACTCCTCCGCCTTGTCTGCCGTCCACTCTATCTTGCCTATACGCCGAATACTCTCCGAGCTTCTCTACATCCCGCTCATGCCGCATTCAAGTTTCAGTGATAGCTATTATCACCGAGTTTTGGGCGCGCGTCGCCAGCTCTCCCCCTTTCCCCTAAAATTATAGGCGTTAGTGTACCACCGTGACGTTGTCCACCTCCGCCCCGCTGGGCGTGATGAACCGTATCAGGGGTAACTTTGACGCACCCTCTGGTGTTCATCTTCACTGCAACAGCCCTAGAGAGCAGGAGGTCCCGGCTGTATGTGCTGTAAAATACTACTAGTAGACGCCTAGGTCTGGCTGTCTGGTTTTACCTCCACAACCCAACCCTGTGGCACTTAATATAGGGCGTGTTGGTCAGCATACCCACCAGTCGAAAAACATCTTGAACATGTTTGCGATCCGCCTCTTGGCGCGCTTTAGCATCGCAACTCATTGGCTCCGCAAAGTTATGCAGCAAGACGTTTCTCGTTAAACCCAATAGCGCTTGGGTGCTGCGTTGCAGTTCTTGGAGATCTCTCTCCAACTATTCTGTACGAGCAGTCACTTCTACCGGTTTAACCGCAGCCCCTTTACGTGGTTTCTTTCCCTTGGTGCTCGTGATTTTCTCTTGTTTTTTTTGTAATATGTTTAACGCTTGATCTCATCGCCTCCACCTGCTTCGTTGCTGGTCTCGGAGCGCGAGTATTTGAGATTTGTGGTGACTCAGTGGTCACAGCTCCTACCAAGCCTTCTTTCGGAATACGCGAACGTTCGTCTATGAGAGCCTCGCAGTGTGCGCAAAGATTGGCGACCACTAGCTCCTGAGCNCCGTATCAGGGGTAACTTTGACGCACCCTCTGGTGTTCATCTTCACTGCAACAGCCCTAGAGAGCAGGAGGTCCCGGCTGTATGTGCTGTAAAATACTACTAGTAGACGCCTAGGTCTGGCTGTCTGGTTTTACCTCCACAACCCAACCCTGTGGCACTTAATATAGGGCGTGTTGGTCAGCATACCCACCAGTCGAAAAACATCTTGAACATGTTTGCGATCCGCCTCTTGGCGCGCTTTAGCATCGTAACTCATTGGCTCCGCAAAGTTATGTAGCAAGACGTTTCTCGTTAAACCCAATAGCGCTTGAGTGCTGCGTTGCAATTCTTGGAGATCTCTCTCCAACTGCTCTATACGAGCAGTCACTTCTACCGACTCTAATGGTTTAACCGTAGCCCCTTTACGTGGTTTCTTTCCCTTGGTGCTCGTGATTTTCTCTTGTTTTTTTTGTAATATGTTTAACGCTTGATCTCATCGCCTCCACCTGCTTCGTTGCTGGTCTCGGAGTGCGAGTATTTAAGGTTTGTGGTGACTTAGTGATTACGGCCCCTATCAAAGCTCCTTTACAAGACCATCGCAGTGCCCACATATCCACTTCAATTCTCCATGTTGAAGATGCAGCGCATAGCACTCCTTCGGAATCTTGGACCACTTTTTACGGTACCACAACCACAACTATTGCACTGTATACCATTGCTAACCAACATAACACAACCATTGGGTTCACACGTGTTATGATGCTGAACCATGGCTATTCATTACCAATGATTTCAGTTCACGTATTGTACAGGAAAAGCAATATCAAGAAAATGCACCTCAAATTGACTGAACACAGGTGAAAAAATCACTTAAACAAAAATGACCCAAGTCCGCGTTAAAACGAGACCAAAACTCTCTAAAAAGTAAAACTGGTCGTCCAGTTGGGTAGACTGTACGATACAACGACTAAGAAAAAGCCTATTTGCAGTAATGAAATGTCTACTGATATTTCACTCTTAACTATATGACGCTTCAAAAATATGGCCCTTTTGAGGTCACAAAACAAAACGAATAGTGAAACTGGATACTTCACCATATAAAGTTTGAGATATCAATTGATAATTCAGAATTAACTGAGTAAAAAATACTTTCGACAACGAGCACCTTTGTAGTGGCTGGACTTCTAGTCTGAAATTCGAAGAACAATCCGTAATCAACAACAAGCAACCGGAGTCACGGACAGCAAATACACGCGTTCAGGCTTCACGTAGGGAGAAGACGAATGAGCGGCAACAGGCGTTTATCAAAACGGCATGCAACAGTACAGAACCGGAAGTCGGGGGGTGGGGGCAAACCTCCGGGGTATATATATACATAGGGGGATCAAGGTCATGCTGAGGGAGGGGGGTTAACCAATTGAGCGTTTGTGTCTTCGGCACGTAGGTGGATAGCGCACAGCGGGTTACCTGGAACACAGAAAGAAAGTAATGGGATATTAACACAGATAGGTATTACACAGCCCCCTCTCCTGAAAAGGGCTGTCCCAAACCCGTCTACAGATAACTCTACTTCTTCGACAACAGGTGGCGTTCCTTCAGCGTGAGACCGAGGGGATCGACGGTCGCGCGACGTCGGCTTTAGGCGGTTGAAGTGCACTACTTGGCTGTCACTATTCGGATCTCAGCCGATCTTACCCACGCGGCTTATGGTGAGGCTGAGGACTTCGATTACTACGAACGGCCCTTTCCACTCATGTTTCAGTTTTGACGGCATACCAGGTGATCGTGTCGTTGATTTCAGCCACACTTGTTCTCTTGGTTGCACCGGCGAACCGTGGGTCTTCTTGTCGTAAAACTCTTTTTGGTGACGTTGTGCTGTTCTCAGGTGTTCCCGTGCGCGTTGATGACCCATTAGTAGCGTTCGTTGCAGTCTGGCGACGTAGCTGGTAGTAACAAGAGCTGATTCCTGGGAATGAGGTATCCTAAGATCCAGTGGTAGTCTCAGCTCCCTGCCTGTGACTAAGAGATGGGGTGACTGGCCGGTAGACGTCTGTACTGAGGCTCGGTATGCGAGTAGGCATGACGGAAGGACAACGTCCCATCTTCTCGTATTCTGTCGACTCACAAATACCTTTAATAACCCCTTCAGTTTGCGCTTTGTTCTCTCGACTAGCCCATTGCCTTGGGTATGATAGGGCGTCGTCCTGGTTTTCTGTATCCCCAAAATTTGGCATAGGTCGGCCATCAACAGGCTTTCAAAGTTCGAACCTTGATCCGTATGGATGTATAAAAGAGCGCCCCAACGTGATACCCACGCGNCCCACGCGTTGAAGATGGTCTGCGCGATCGTGAACGAATCTGTCCGAGATAGCGGTTCCGCTTCGCACCATTTGGTGAAGTAATCGACCATCACCAATATGTAACGATTTCCTTTAGTCGTTTCCAGTAGGGGCCGATGATGTCGATTCCCAGTTGCTCATTCGGATAGCCCGCCGGCACCGGTGTCATCGGTGCTTTGTTGGACGTCCTTGGAGACTTCATCTGCAAACATAGCTGGCATGAGTTACAGAAATTAACGACGTCTCGTACCTGATGGGGCCACCAGAATCTTTGTCGTACAGCCGCAAGCATTTTTCTCTGTCCCACGTGCCCGAGCTCTCGATGTAATTCGGTGAGCGCTTGGTGTACAGCTACCTGCGGAACCGCGATTCTTTTAGTATACGTCGGCCCATATTGGAAATACATGACTCCATCTAGTACAGCGAGGTGTTTCCATTACCTGCGTTGGAGCCAGGTCTTGCGAAACGCCGATGGAGCCCCAGACGCCACCCGATGAGACAAGAGGGCCAAGAACCCAGTAGTAGCGAGCAACCGAAAAAGCAGTGGAACAACTGGAACTTACGGAACAGCCACCCAGATGTTCGTATTTGTCATTCGTTTGTTCTATACGTTCTTAGTCATTGCCAGTCATCCGCGGGTTGATAAATGGTGTTCAAGGTAGAACGCTGGTAGAGACGGGGTCGGCTTGCACTCTAGTTTAACATGCTCCTATGATTCCCCAAGAGCGCATCCGAGTCACGCAACAACTCTGGGCTGCCAATAACACTCAGGTACGTACGTTAGGCTCCGTCAAGGTAAAATTGAACATAGGGAGCCAAGAGCTGTATCAAGAAGTGGTGGTAGTCCGCAATCTCCTGTGGGACGCCATCCTAGGTATCGATTTCCTGTCACAGCACGTGCAGCATAAACCGAGGCAACGGCTTTTTGCACATTAACGGCCTCTACGAGTTTCAAACATTGCCTTTTTGGGTTAACGAACGCTCCAGCGACTTTCCAACGCTTGATGCAGAAGGTACTGAGGGAATCAATCCAGGGAAGTTGTCTTGTTTACCTCGATGACATTATTGTTCATGGGAAGAGTTTTGAAGAACATTTTACGAATTTCTAGCTAGTATTCCAACGCCTTAAGTCCGCCGGGTTGAAGTTAAAACCTAGCAAGTGCCGTCTATTATGCTCCCAAGTGCGGTTCCTTGATCACGTGATTAGTCCGAAGGGAATGCAAACAGACCCTGAGAAAATAATTCAGATATCAACCTGGCCGACACCGAGCAGTATTGAAGAGGTTTGAAGTTTTCTGGGTTTAGCCTCGTATTTTAACCGTTTCGTCCGTGACTTCGCAAAAGTAACTGCGTCATTATACCATTTGACCGAAAAACGGCAAAAATTTAAATGGTCCGAGGAATGCGAAATGGCGTTTGAGGCACTAAAGGCGGCCTTAACGGTGGCGCCCGTCCCAACCAGCCCAGACTTGTCAGAAACTGCAGAACCATTCATCCTGGATACCTGGAGCGGTTCTGTCCCAAATCACCGACTGCTTATGACAGACGCAAAGAATTACTGCACCACAAGACAAGAGAAGCTGGCTCTAGTTTCCTTCCTCTCTCAAGGCTAAACCCAGAAAACTTCAAACCTCTTCAATACTGCTCGGTGTCGGCCAGGTTGATATCTGAATTATTTTCTCAGGGTCTGTTTGCATTCCCTTCGGACTAATCACGTGATCAAGGAACCGCACTTGGGAGCATAATAGACGGCACTTGCTAGGTTTTAACTTCAACCCGGCGGACTTAAGGCGTTGGAATACTAGCTAGAAATTCGTAAAATGTTCTTCAAAACTCTTCCCATGAACAATAATGTCATCGAGGTAAACAAGACAACTTCCCTGGATTGATTCCCTCAGTACCTTCTGCATCAAGCGTTGGAAAGTCGCTGGAGCGTTCGTTAACCCAAAAAGGCAATGTTTGAAACTCGTAGAGGCCGGAAGGAATGATGAATGCCGTTTTCTTCCTATCTGCTGGCTGAATCTCCACCTGCCAATAGCCAGCCGCCAAATCTAACGTGGAGAAATGCCGCGATCCTGCTACGACCTCGAGGGTGTCGTCTATCCTTGGAAACGGAAAGGAATCTTTCCTGGTGACGTTTTTGAGAGCCCAGTAGTCGATGCATTACCTCAGGGACCCGCCTCGGAGGTATACGGATGGGTCACCTGTATTAATTGCACACTAGTTCTCCCGGTTTCCCCTTCGGTCCAGGCGAACACGTTCTGATATCTCGAGATGGTGTTTCGTAGCTGGCTTCGTCCCAGATCGGACGTAGTACCAGCATTTGATAAAAGGTTCTCGATGTGGCTGTGTGGTGGTCTCGTGTTGCACCCCATTATTTTATCATGGTGTCTTGATATTGAGGCTTCAAACTTTTGCACAGGANGTTGGCTTCCAGCACTTCGAGTCAATAGTGTTTTCTGAAAGGCAGAATGTTAGTGTGCAGTATCAGATCCCTTATAGTATTTCGGAAAGTAAAGCCTAACGATTAACTTTCAACACTCAACTTCAGGAAATAGCACTGCCCAGCATTCATCTAGCCTTTTCTTGAAAGACTCGACATTAATACAGTTAACCATTGCTTCAGGTAGTTTATTCCACATTAGTATAACTCTGTTTGTGAAGAACCTAGCTCGAAAATTTAGTCTACAATGACTTCTCTTCAATCTTAGTTGATGGCCCCTCGTGCTCCTGGCAGGAACAAAAGAGAATACGTTTTGGAACCTTAGACCCGAAATCTACCAGTCGATGGATTGCCTGAAAGCTTTGAAAACAGTCTAAATAAACAGTACGTTTATATCGGATGGCGCAGAATTGCTATTTTTGCTACAAATCTTTAGTCTAATTTGTTTTTTAATAGGTGGTTGTTTGTATTGTAACGACCTTGGCAACTTGCCATTCCGTTTGAGTGTGAGTCGTGTTCATGTCTCACTGGACCACTTGGTTCATGGCGTCTGTATTTTCCTTTCTTCCAGATTTTCAGTTCACCCTCTTCACGGAGAACCCCCTGTTTGTCGACGGTTCCAGCCCACACCTAGGCTCGGCCCACTTGCGGCTGTCTGGTGTGTTCGTTCACGGGGGACATCCTTCGGCTCACCCGAGCCAAGCATCTTGAGTATTCAATATAAATCGCATACCCGGTTATCGCGCACTACAATTAGCTACCCTATCAATAGCCATTGCAAAGGGCTGCTCCGGTCCTGCTTTCGCTCTGCGCTGTCTTTCAAAATGGATTCCAGAACGGATGAGTCTGACGTTCCGGAGAGTGAAGATGACTTACAAAAATTTTGAGGCTTCTCAGGCGAATTTTCGTGACTATCAGATAGATACAAGCAGTCAATTCTACATATACAATTCGCAAACACGAGATTCTTGGGGGAAATCCACTGGAAATCAACTACCTGAAGGAGTGCCATATTTCTTCGTCAAATATTGCTGCGTTCATCGAAAAAGGAAATGTGGAGCACCCGGATACAGGTAACAGATAAAGTCAACACATTTTAATGAATTTATTCAATCTGATAGGTACCACAACTTCGATTGCGAAGCGTAAGTGACCATCCGGTATTGCCATGGGGCCTTCCGTCTCGCAAAGTGGTCCATGGTGCATAGTCATAGTTTTCAGGTCATGTCAGGTCAGGTTGCACAGGACTAATAATGGTCACGGCCAATCGAGCGTCCAGATTTCTTCCGGCAGTATGCTCACAAGATGTGCGCCCACCACTGCGACAGACAGGTAATACCTCGTTTTATGTTAAGAATAGGCAACTTACACCTGAACAGGAGTTTCAGGTGTACGAATTATTGGGTAAATTTAGGGTAACTCGTGAGTTACGGCAGTATATCTTCAAAACACATGGCCGTAAGATGAATGCATAAGATTTACTGTCTATTCGGTTCAGGTTGTCGCGTGGTGACAAAATGTCGGACGCGTTTCGCGTTAGCACTATGCTTAAGGGGCAGGGTTTAAGTAAAATGGAATACGATGAGGATTTAGTTGGTTCAGTTTGTGTCATTCCAAACAGCACTAGGTCCCTTGGGTGGCGTTTCACGGACGTCATCCTTGCAGATGCCACACACCAGCTTAGCTGCGGTGGCTGTTTTGTGGCATGTAATGTTAATAGACGAAACTGGTGTTGGTCGTAGTTTTTTCTATGCCATTCTTCTGAACAAGAGTGGTGTAAGTTACGGGGCCGCCCCAGATTATATGTTGGAAGTGTTTCCTAGAGTGAGAAATGTTAAAACTGTAGTGGTAGATCGGTGCCTGTCTCAGTTCAATGCGTTCAAAAGCCGAGTACCCAAATCATCCGTGGTATTTTGTCGGTTCGATATCCTAAATGATATGAAACAGAAGTGTACACAATTACATGGTATAGGTAATGGGGATAAATTGAGTTTGTTTCGGTGGATGCGTAACATGGTTTACGCAGACACAAACTCGTTTTATTAGGTTTCTATCGGCCATGAAAGGACGTAATAGGGAGGCTATAAACTACCTCAATCGGGCCTGGCCTCCTTATAAGGAACACTGGGCTAATTACATCATAAAAAATAAATTACTTCTTGGTTGCTACACAACCAATAGGGTTGAAATAGAAAATAGACATTTGAAGGCCGGACTCACTCCTCGGTCATCATTAGTCGACATGTTCTCCAAGATTCTGTAAAGACTCAGATCTTTGGAGGACAGCTTTTGTAATAAGCGAACTAGGGACCTTATGAGGGATTACTTTGCACCCAACGATCAACGTTGGGTACAAAGTTTGCTCACACAGATGACTGATTACGCTTCAAATGTGCTAATCAGGCATCTGCGTTCACAAAAGATTTCACGTATAGTCTACGGGCCACATAGGTGGTATGTCACTAATGATAAGGGACGAACATATAAGGTAACCATATCTGGCGAGGAACACTGCAACTGTTCATTCAGTCGGCAGTGGTTGTTACCCTGTGTACACTTTTTAAAAGTGGTAAGGGCAACAAACATGGAAATGTATGACATATGTGTCAGTCGATGGGTTTATAAGTCTGTAGACAAAGTGGGCAAAGTCCAGAAAGGGGCTTTGGACTGACGGTTAAAGGTCCGGTAAACACGTCTCAAACCCGTGTTTACACTGCTGCTGATAAGTTAGAACTCATTGAGGATCGAGCGAAAGATATTGCGGTTGCATTATCTTTCCTGGGCGATGAAACATTCAGGAAGATGTACCATAGATCAAAGGGCCAATCACGGATGATCAGCAGTTGGCCAGATGGAGAACTGCATACTCGTAGGGCGGGTAGTTCTAATCTGATCACCGTAAATAGTGATGCAGATTTTGGTGATTTCAAGCGCAGCGAGCAGAGACAAACTGTTCGTAGCTCACCTCCAATGCTCCCGGTGCAATCGATGGACGCATCAAATCTGCGCTGGTTTCAACGGAGAAGAAGACTATGTTTGTGTACACTGTCTGTGTACGTGAACAGAGAACGAAAAACGGTCCCATTGGGACCTCCACAAACTGATTGAGAAAATGTCTGTGTGATCTTCATTTGTCTTTTCATATTTTGGGACGGGTGAATGGGATACAGCGCGGATAGGTTGCTTCCTTACAAACGGAAGGGGTGAGCGTTCCGATGGGTCGTTGCGTGG
>UZAN01055174.1:0-13163 GCA_900618425.1 Echinostoma caproni | reverse complement strand
GAAAAATTTGTGAATAAACAGTCAATATCCAGTGTAAATATGTCTTTGTAGGATATTTCTATGGTTCAGATGTTTGCTCATATCAAAACTGTCCTGGACAAAACGTGAAGCAATTGAATCCCTAACCGGTACCAGAACTTTATCTAACCACTTTGTTAATACATGTTACGTTGAATGGATCAGACGGGTCAGATGGGTCGTATTGGAATGCGTTCTCTATGCACCGTTGGTAAATCATGCATTTATCGTGTCTGCGCTCACCTCAGGAGCCGATTTTTCACCGTTGATCCTGTGAAACGTTATTCTGAATTGGAGTGTTCAGTTCCGCCCAGATTTCATTCACCAATTCACTTGGATCGTCTGGACTATTGTTAAGTCTAAACTTGATTTCATCCGGGAAGACAATCATTATCTTTTGTTTGTGATGTGATTTATTCATCATCACCACCAGCATCACACCGGAACCCCTACCGGAGATTAGCACTGGAATATTTCGACCAGGTGTCAATTGTTTTCATCCTTCGATTTGTGCATCGGTCAATAAGGAGTACTCCTTATTGTGCTTGTAATTCGGTCCTGACTAGTTTTTTGCTTCAAAACCAGCCCACATCATCCTTGTCCCTTGGTTTCATCTTTGGTAACTGATCAAAACAGAATTCAAATACCGATTTTGATTCAATAGGATTGCTATTTCTTCGCGGAATAAATAATAATTTAGATCAAATGACAAAACCTCTGGTTGCTGCGGATTCTGTAACGTTTGGAAACCGTGCCAGTGATTTTTTACCGTCAGCGCTTGTATCTCCCCTGAACAATTTTTGGTTCACGGCGTTTTGCTAGCTTTGAAGGTTTGAAGATTTAACTTCAACCCTGACACACGATCACTCCGTGTCCCTCTTCATCTCCATCACCGTTGCCTGCGAATCCTCACATCGTCTACAGCTGCAAGAACATGATTTGAGGGACAACTTGTCGCGTATTTATGTTTACTCCGCTGCGCTACAAGAGCCCGGAGTACGTTCGTATTACAATTCAACTGACATTCAACCGGATTGTAAGGAAATGATAAGGGTCACCCGTTTCTAATTCAATGAAATAATCAATCTCGTTATCTCATAGATACGCGTTTGATGACTTTTTCATAACAGATACGGATCCATTTGATAACGGGGCATCATGTTTAGATGTTTCATACCTTGGAGGTTTTGTTTTAATTTTTCCGTTGTATTTGCTTCAGTGAGCTTATCTGTCTAAAACTTTTTTTTCAAGTTTTCAATGCCCACGAGGTCGATTGGTCAAAGTGATAAATGGACGAAAGATTGAAAACGGTTTACTCCTGAAAACAAGCAATGTTTTCTTTCCTAAGGTTAGGTGGGAATGATTTTTCTCACGAGGGAGACACAATAACTCCAGGATACTAACAACGCCAATTTTGTCAGATAGATAATTATGCGATTGATCAAATCTCTTGTCCCGGAGTGTTATGCGATTGATTGTAACTTTCCAACTTGTTCTGATGACATGGAACAGGCGGAATCGCTAAATTGTATAGCCTAGTCGGAAAAGACCTTAAACTGCCGGATGTGTTGAGGTTACCACATTAACCGGGAGCAAATCAGATACCCCAAATGATATATGATCAATAATGCAATCTTGTTAATTAGAAAATGAATTATTCCATGATCAATGAAAACATGGGTTCAAGTGTGGAATGACTGACGCATTGTGTCCTGTCTGCATAACTATGCCAACTGTTTTGGTGAGGGCTGCTCACTTAAAATACTACTGATTTTAAATGATCACTGAAGATGTGACTTGAACTTAACAACTAATTATTCTGAATGCAATGGTATTCGAACTTGTCGTTTAGTACATAGAAGTAATAAACTATGAACTGAATCTCGGATATGGATGTGAAGTCACGTGCCCTTGTGCTTCCCTGGTTCATCAACCGCAGCCCGAAGGTCGGGTAATCCAGTCTATCAGAGCTCAATCAACAAACAAGAACTATGTGATCATTCTGTATCTCCCACCTGGTCTCAAAATTGAACTAGCTGTTAATAATCCTCAGTGAAAAATTTCCTCTTTCATCAAACAATATTTTGGTGTATATATATATCTAATGTACGGTAAAAATTACGAATCCTCTTGAACAATCTTGTTCGCCATTTGTGGAATTTTCGGGGATTATATTCAGGCAATTGTATTTTACTTTAAAATGGAAATATAAATAAACATAGTAATAATGATATTAGTAATAATACAATAATATCTTCGAAGTTTTTCAATTTATTTACTTCTACTACTATCAAAATCATTTAGATCAGAGATTCTGTTTGCCCCCACCAAATCATAGATCCCACCGCCACCACCACCACCACCACCACCAACACCACCAACAACAACAACAGCACTGCCACCACGGCCGCCGATCAATAGCCTCACGTAATACCTGAGCGACTGCAACTTATTTGCTAAACGTTCCTCATGTTCCGTTCTAGGGAATCACACGGATGGATTCATTCCAAACTATCCGATCGCTGACAATATTGTCCGCATATCCGCCGTCCGATGTCACCGCATTATCATCACAGATTGTTTGAAGAATTTCATAGAATTTCATATGGATAGATCAGTTATTTTGTTTTCAGATACTACTCAACTGTGAGAAGTGATTTATTTGAATGATCAAAAGTCAACAAGAACGCCGAGGTCAATTTGCTGGATCTCAAAGAATAACTATCGATTGCTACATTCATTAACCTTCGTGTAAACAGGAACTGCGATGGTGTGTTTCTGATTAGAATTTGGTGTTATGTATTCCAACTTACTGATATCGGCGTTGACTTCTATAGAAATGTTCTGCCCCAGCACAGCCTTGTGGAGTTGTAACAATTCGTGTCACTGAGAAGATAACATGCTTAGAAAATCACTCGTCCATTCTGAAAGCTCAGACCGATTGTTCGATATTTGTCTTTGTACTAAGTTTGATATCTAGCAAGAGCTGACACTCGCTGTACATTTTTTTAAGTTATTCGACCGGGTTAGTGGTGAAATCAAGTAGGCGCGATGGACGTGATTTGAGTCGGACAAATGGATGCATAAAGTTTTGTATGCTGATCGCGGAAAACTGCCGCATTTCCTTCACCACGAAATTCGCCACAATGAATCTAGCTATTGGACCACCAATGCAAACCATCTCTGTCACAGAGAACGTTTTGCCTTCAGAAGAACCTATAGACAACTGCTTTATTTACAAAAATCATACGTGTCCCCAAGGGCAAAAGATTGTTGGGACTCTCACAATTTCTAATTGGTATGCTTTCGGGGAAACGGTATAGTTTGTTTCAAATAAATTACTTATTCTGTATCAGATACAAAACCGAAAATGCTGGGACAGTGGGCAGTGATCGAACTTATTTTCAAATAGGAGAATTCTGTCACGCCCTTGGTATTTGCAAGTATAAAACAGAGCGTGTAGGTGTAGCGATTTTCTGAAGTAATAAATTCAATATTTGTAAAGATTAGCTTTCCACTAATAAATGAGGCACGAAGAGTGGGATTTTACTTGCGCGATTTCTTGTCAAAATTTAGACGTTTTTCATCCATCACAGCAGTAGCGGCAGCAGAAGATAATTTGATAAAAGAGTCGGAAAAATCAAAACTGACACATTCTTCGCAAAATTCGAATTGACTATGTTTTCGGCGGCCCCAGTGTTTATCATGGATGTGAGAAACAAAGGAAATGTCTACAGCAGTTTTGTCCTCGGAAACTGGTAACACTGTGAGAGACACAGAGAGAAAATGAGACTGGTCAAAACGAGACGGATGATAGACAAGCAAGTATAATAAGATTTTTATCAAAATAGGGTAATGAACTTTTACACCGCAAAAACCGAAACGTTCTTACCTCATGATAGGTGCTGAATTGGAAAATGGTAGAAAGTTGATAGTTCTCCAGTCTCACTAAGGACTATCTAGAAATCTTGTTCTTCCAGTACGACAAATGATTCAGATTTGATTTGTTGTTCCCCTTGAAATTGAGAAATCGTAGATTCCAGGGTTGTCGGAACTGTATGTGGATAGTGGTGACAATTCGGAGATAGCCGAGCAGAATAATTTTCCCAAATAGAAATGAAGTCTAGCCTCGGTATTTGTTAAATCATCTTTTTATCTTAAACTTCAGTACAAATAAAAATGATTGTATTTTGTAATAAGCCTTATGGTTGCAAACATAGAACAGGTGTGCCCATTGCCATAGATTATTGTCTTGCCAAACCAGCGTAAGAACACTGACCAAACTGGATCGATCATCGAGGTCGTAAAATCACCGTGATAAAAGTTACCCCCCAGGAAACCGAAACGTCAGCTTATTTTCACTTGTCCCGATATCGCTGTGTTTTCACAATTACAATTTATTGTCCATCTTTTAGACTTTTTTTATCATGAAATTAACTGTAAATTACTATACCTTTTCACATAAAGTTTCAGCCAAAACCCATAGTCCATTAGACCCGACACACAGACTGCAGTCACGCCGTAGTAGACAAAGCAGATCAAAAGGTATCGGAATGTAGTCAGGGAAAAGCTGGTTTCAGAAATAAGGTGTGTGGGTTGCATGTTACAAACACATTTTGATTGGAGAGGGCATTAGACAATGTCCCCGTATCATCAAACCACTGGACACATCTCGTGCAGCTTCCGTGTTTATGTGTAACATACGATAGTTCTTTGTGAGGTAAACTATCAAGTGTAACTCAAACTGTATATTGTTTTGCATTCATGAACCCTGAAATAAATCAATAGTTATATGCTTATCATTTTTTATATTCATTTAAAGTGAACTCTTTTCTTGAGATGTGGATATATTAACAGGCCAAGGATAATAAACATCCCCTTTAGAACACCGTTTCCCAAGCAGCTATAGACAAAACCTGTAATAATTGAGCCTTGACCGTGGTAATTATTACATGTTGCAGCATTATTAAGTGGATGGTAGTTCTGAGGGTGTACTTTTACGACCAGTTTATTATCCTCAGCACGAGTAAGTATCTCTTTCTGATGGGCAGAGCTCACTTGTGAATGCAAAACAATGCACCATTTAAGTTTCATTTAAGATTTTTACTCCAAGGAGTATCGTGTGTTATACAGAAACACTGAAGCTGCTGTACGAGATATGTTAAATGGTTTGACGATTCAGGCACATTGGTTAAACCTTCTCCAATCAACATGTGATGCAGTATATAATCACCAAACCTTCTTATTTCTTAAGCAAGTTTTGCAATATGAACTTTTGTAGAAAATAATGTTTTTCAACATCCTTTGCCCTCACTATATTTCGATACTTTTTGATCTGACTTGCCTGCTGCAGCGTGAGTCCAGTTTGTACGTTGAAACTAAAGGACTACGGGTTTTAGTCAAAGCATTTCGGGTTTTCGCTAAAGGTTGATGACAAAAGGTGTGAACTCAACCTTTGCTCCAGTTTAAGTTAACTAGTTAGACTCAACCATTGTCCATTCCGAGCTGAGAACTATGAACCCCTGGCATGGAGGGCGTGTATACTACCTATTTCACGATCTGCCTTACCATAACTACCAGTGCAGGTCTGTTCGTGTAACGTAATCCATGAAATTCAGTCATTAGTCTCTTTGTTAAGTTCAATCAAACCTCTTCCCACGGATCTTCCAAGCGGGTTCGAGTACGGAACACTTGCCAAGAATACAGCATACTCGCGGAAAACTATGTTGTTCTGGGACCACTAATCGGAAAAGGATAGCCTGACTCACGTGATTGGTCAAGACCGATTACCAATCAAGGTGATTGACAACGAGGCAATCAGCCATTTGCTTTGTTAGTGCATTTCATGTCCTCCTCCTTTCTCGTAAATAAGCTACTTTTTGCAAAGGAAATGAACACTGTGTTTTATTGAAAATCACTGAAATCTTACATGCCTCTAACTGTGTTATACCCGTGGAATCGACCTCTGGAAGAGAAACGTTATCAGAGTGACGATCACCTGAGAATACAGTATCGAGACCACCGGTTCAGTTCCAAAATGTTCAATTGAAACTTTCAGACTAGAATACGCAATATATTTACGTTACAATTCTTCGTGCATTAAACCGACACGTGTCCGGTAGGTGGAATACCAATTGTTGTTGATGGGACTCGCTGCTTTGGTTTCCATAGCGAGTGGTGAGCGAGATTAAAAAATGTAGAAGAATAACCCTCACAGATTCCTAAAACATTTGACTAATATTAAGTTGGACGAAGCGGTTGCTGTTCAGTAATTCAATCCCAAACTGTCTACTGAATGTATAGGTAACACCAGAATAAAGGTCACACAGTTATCCCCAATCATCTGCTATCAGCACACCCATAGCACAATCGAATCGGCTATGCGCATCAACGCGAATTTAGTATGAACATGTATCCGCACAGTACCCGAATATTACCTAGATGAAACCTAACTTGACCGATATCCCGGTTATCATCGGAAATACGATCCCTTGTTTGAGTAAATCATCGACAGTTTGCTGTGACTTGTCAATAATTGTTTAGATTTTGTGATTTGTATGTGATAGCCTTTGAAGGAGGGTCATACACACATGTTTCCAATAGCCTTCGTATTGTCACGGGTCGATGTATCGGGTTATGACTGGTTATCCCACCGTAGCACCTCGCGAAACGTTCCCATATGGACTAAGCGTCTCTAATAGTCTCGGCTGAGGAAGACCCCCCCCCCCGAACCATTGACAACACCATTGCCCAGGCGTTTTCTGACCACAGTGACAGGACGAAAATAACAACATCCGGGGCAATTACCGGGTTGGTTCAAACGATACTAGTTCATCACGGAGGTATTTGATTAAAGAACTTGATTCCAAACCAACCTAGAGAGGCATATGAACCAAACACACACACACTCACGCAGTCAATCCTTCGTGGTGATGGTGGTGGTGGTGGCCATCTGCTCGATCAGACAGCAAGGTGATGATCTGATGCACTGGACATCGCCCCTCAATGGACTACAATTTTCACATACCGAAGTCCGCTACTTTCCGGGCCACGCTGTTAGTGAACCGATGTGATACATGCAAAACTCCATCGGTATTTTTCCATCGATATACACAATCCCAGTTGTCTGATTTGTCGCTTGTATGAGCACTATGTAAATGGTTTTGTCCAGGTGAACAGATATGGCTATTATTGACAATGTGACATTCGGATAAAAATACATTTATTTGTTCATGAGAGATCGTGCGCAGTAAATTGCAATCCACTACAATACAATACCAGACCATTCAGTGTGATGAAAACCAATAAACACGTGGCCAACTACAGTTTAACGAAACTAAGCATCTTCGATACCAGGTTCAATCAATCGCGGTCGATCGATAGGTAATCAGTGCCCTATCAGGCCCGGGGCATAAGCTGCCAATTAATCGATAAGCTTTATCTATCCATCTTTATCTATTTCTTATCTATCTATACTCCCCAGGGTACTTGTGTTTCCCCGAGAGATTACTTACACTCTGCATGTACCAGGTTCTAATAATCGATCAGTGCAGCAGCAGATCACACTTCCAGCCGCCTGTTTGCCCTCGTCAACTGATCCGTGAATTGTGTTCTTTTTTACCTCGTAGAATCGATGCCATGTCACATGACCTGGGAGTGTCATTTGTGAACGTGAACATTCGTTTGAATCGTAGCGTTGTATGTATTGTACTGTATTGTGTCTAACTTTTGCAAGCATTAAAGTTTACTTTTCAGTTTTAAAATAAAATCATGCACACCAATTGTCACAGAGAACCAATTCAACCGGGGAGAAAGTGTTTACAGACATTTCACAGTTCAAGATCAAAACAAAGTACACTTGTTTGCCTCTCTCAGTGTTGGTGAGTAAACGCGTAAGAAATGGTGTATAGATAGATTTTAGTGAGCTTGTATTGGAGATGAAATTTGCTGGAATTAAGAGCGTGCGGAGAAATGGGTGGTCAAGATTTATGAGTAGTCTCTCCGCAAATTTCACACAGGAAGTTATATGCTACAGTGAAAGCTTTACAGGCAACTCAATCACAGGAATAAAGGGAAACACAACTAATTAGGGTTAGACCGTGGTGCAATATATTAAAATAACTGGGTAACAATAAAGTAAGATGAGGGGTGAGAGCTCACTGATAAACAAAGATAGAAATAACGGACTGGGATAGGCGAAACTGTCTCAGCTGTCCAATTGGAAATAACAGGTGCCGCAGTTGCAGATGTGGGTTGATAAACGTAGATTGTTGTCGACGATCACAGATATTTGACGGAACTCACTCCAGATAAAAGAGTGTTATTTATCATCGAGGGATCTTTCGGATATGAATATTGTGTTAAACTGTGGAAAAATGCAACACATTTACTAGGATTTGAACTTAGCCCCGTTCTACAAAGACGTTGATCAAAAGCGTGCCATATGACATTCATTTTGGAGATACATTTAAGTTTCTAATATCATAATTGTATGGTTCATTTTCATTTCATTTCATTTTTACTTTCTTTTATTGAGTATATAAAGATACAATTCTCAGAAAGGTGTAAGGTGTAAGCGGCCAATCAAAAGGCTGCCATACACACATAATGGGGGAAAGACAGGCTGGGGTTGATGGGAGTCGAACACACACCCTCCGGGGTGATAATTGGTGACTTCAACACCGGGCCACCACCGCTAAGGATGAATTGCATTTAGTATGAACTATATCTTCCAATGCCATGTTCTTAGTGCTCTGTTATCACTGTATTAATTTGCTCGACTTTGAGCGTAGTGATAAACTTTGATTTATTTCATATCTGTATATATCCTATTCTCTTTTTTGCATACATTTTTACCTTCCTATTATCAAATTCACATAGTGATATGGAAATGTTCTTGAAACAGAAGGTGGAAAATTATGGGAAACATGAAAGATGGAGAAATTTACTCTACGGGAGTGGCTACGTCACAGGGGCGAGTGGGTGGATAGTGGTGGGGCTCTTAACTATGCGTTCTCTCGATACAATTCAGTTTCCTTAGTTTTTAAATCGAGTTACTTGATACAGAACGATGTTTGGTTGTTACGTAATTTACTGCAGTAGTCATCTGTGAAAAACAACAGGGAAAAATTGCTCATTAAGTCACCATTGAGTAGCGACAATTTGTACAAACCGATTACAATTGGCTTTTTCATACTCCTTACACAGAGAAGAAAATGCTATCAGCTAGATTTATCGTTGACGTAATTTGAGTCAGTTCCGGGCTTCGATTCGCTTTTGCGAATAAAGAAAATTGCACGGGCATTTTCAGTGTTTAAGAAGTCCAATAGTCTGAAGAAATTCAGTCAATGATTTTGCAATAATGCACTTGCCTCGGGGTTCACATTGTGTGTCAAGCCGATTTCGGTACAAGCAGCCTGATGAAAAAATAATTAATCGATAAGTTGCTCAAACGCTTAATGCTGCCAGGCTGCCTAACCCAAACTTGGGCCTACGAACCTGGAGTCTTCGGTCAGTCACAAGATGGCCTCTGTCAAACCGCAGATCTAATCATGCCTGGAAGGTTGAAGGGTAGAGGTCAGATGATGTTCAGCCTCCTAGTTCTCCAGTTTCGAGTCCAGTTAGTGCCTCAGTCGGTAAAATGGTGGTGAAGTAATCGATCTAAGTAGATGAGCCTCTACTTCGTTTACCTTCTCTGCCTTGCTGTCAGGTTCTTATAAGAACTGAAGTCTTTGAACGAGANCGTTCTCCTGCTTAGTGGCTGGACACCCTAGCAGTACCCGTCCATCAAACCCCAATGCATGCTTAACCAAAAAATAATTCCATACAGCATCGGTCACCGCGCAGGATAATCAGCACCGCACTGCCCATGGCATCGAGCGAGGTGGGTAGTGATAAGTGGGTAACTGATCAGATATCCTAACCCTTGTTTAACTCTTTGTCTTCTATATCCAACCCTCTCCTTTGATCCCTTCTTCTAACCCGTAACATTCCCTTAGACAACTTGTTCGTCCCTTGAAAAGTGTCNCGTCACTGAATCTGGGGGCCTTCGAGGTGAGAACTTTGCTTCAGGTATATTAACAAGCTTGTCTGGCGCGTACAATGGACTCTTTGGAGACTGATGTCTGATGCGCATCGAAGACGCGAATCCAGGATCCTGATACTATAAGCCAGTTAAGCGCACCGGAGTTGTCTTCAAAATAATTCCTCCGCCCGTCAGATGATGACGAAGCCCGTTCAGTAAGCCAGCGTGGTGTATGCAATGTACTCAATAATACAGCCGAAGTTGCACTACTCGATTGGATCCCCGTCAACAGTCGCTCATGTGGAATGCGGCTTCAAGAATCTATCAGCGTCCGGAAGGGAAGTAACACCAAAAGGTGTTTATTCATCGTTTCATTGTATGCACCGACCAACTGCAGTTGTGAAGCACAAAGGGACGAGTTTTATGATAAACTCACCGAACTGATTCGGTTGAGCCGAAGCTCCTATATAGTTGTTCTCTCAGTTGATTTTAACGCTCCAGTCGGAAAACTGAGCGCATCGGAAGCTTGTCTAGGCGGTCATTGTGCTCTTCCCTGCCAGCGAACAGACAATGGCGACATCTTCAGTTCTGCGCAGACCATCATCTGTTCCTATGCAGCACCAACTTCTGACATAGCTCTCAACGAACAGCAACCTGACGTTCAAATTCAACTGGCACGCTAACTCAAATCGACCACATAGAAGAAAGCTACCGTTGGCGTGGCTCAGTACAAAACTGCTGGTCCTATTGGACCACCTGCGTTGAATCTGATCATGCATTAGTTTTAATGCAGTTTACTTTCCAACTCACTGGTGGCGGAAAACCCCATCAAACTCGGTTGGCAGATCGTCGTTTATCTGACCCAGCCGTTTGTGCCCGTTTTGAATCACATCTGGGGCAAGAGCTAAACGCGCTGCGGGGTGGTGGTGGGATGAACAATGGGATCTGATTAGCCGAGCAATGCACTCCGCAGCGAAGGTTGCTTGTGGATCTGAAACGGTAACCCGACCGAGGGATATCTAACGAGTCAGAAGCAGTGATGGAGAAAAAGCGGCAAATCCCGACCGCCCGGGATCAAGGCAGAGTTATATGGCGTCTGCAGCGTCAGCTCAAGAAAGACCGTGAAAACTGAAAACGATAGCTAGTGAAATGGAAGTAGCAGCTGCATCATGGAATGGTCAAAGACTGTTCCCAACTGATACGCAATATGGGAGGTCGGCGAACCACAGTTATTGAAACAATCTAGGACAAAAGTGGACAAGCTATTCATAATAAGGAACAACGGCATAACCGGTGGGCGGAGTACTTCAATGAATAGTTCAGCTGACCAGACGCTAACTATATTATCTCCTCTGGTGTATTTTAGGCTCCGTGGAAAGTGTCATCTAAACATCCTACTGCAGCAGAAGTTCAATCCTGCACCTGATCCCTGAAGTAAGAAAAATCAGCCGGACTGACGGACGGGAGGATTCCTCCCTCCTCTTTCCAAGAGGGGGGAAATAACCTCTTGGACTCCATTACTAAAATAACACGTAACATTTGGTCACACGAGCGTATTCCATCATCCTGGAGCAAATAACTGATCATTTCAATTTTTAAGAAGGAATCTCACAACGACTTCGCAAACCATCATGGAATAAGTTTGATCCCAATCATCACCAAGTTACTAGCCTTCATCCTACTTCGACGTCTGACTCCATTGAGGGAGACAAATATTCGCGAACAACGTGCAGGATTTCAACCAGACCATGGTTGTATCGACCAAATTTTCACTGTGCGTCAAGTCCTTGAGCTACGCCATACGCACCGTTGACAAACGGTTGTCGTATTCCTTGACCTAAAAGGAACCTTCGACTCAGTTGATTGTGAATTCCTTATGTGTTCACTCCTTCGCAAAGAAATGCCACAGAAGTACGCGAACATACTGATTTCACTTATTTCACTTCTGACAGCTTAAGGGTCTACGACGAGCTGAGTACATCGTTTGTAACTGGCAGCGGTGTTCATCAAGGGTGCCGTCTTTCGCCATGCCTGTTCAGTTTCGTCATAGACGAAATACTAGAGAATATACTAAGTGTTTCTCAAAATGTAGGTATTGAATGGGCGACTAGAGAAAAGCTATGCGTTCTAGAATGCGCTGACGACATCGTTTACCTGTTCGAATCTATGGAGGATGCCTAAAGAGCACTTGACAGATTAACAGGTTCTGTCGCTCCGTTCGACATGTGCTTTGCACCTTCAACGTCCAAAGTGATGCTGCAAGAGTGAGTGTCGCCGAGTTCTGTTCTGGAAAGAAGCGGTCAGGAATTAGACGGAGTTGACTGCTTCTCGTCATTAGGTAGCTATGTGACCAACGACAGTGGCGCATCAAAGGAGATAACCGACAGCATTTCCAAAGCTCGAGCAGCTTACGCAGGACTAAAACACCTGTGTTAGCGAACTGAATTTACACTGAAGTTGAGAAGTCGCGTATACTGCACCACTGCACGATCAGTTCTGCTTTACGGTTGTAGGACCTTGAATTTGCGGGTAGAAGACACTGGTCGTTTGACAGTGTCCGACAATCGATGCTTACGTAGTCTGGCCCCAGTGGGATAGAGTGAGCGCGTGTTTTGAAATACATCAAATAAGAACTCGCTATCGCATCAAACCCATCTCAAGAGGCTCTGTTGGTTAGGACACGTTTTGCGTATGTCCGACGGTTGCCTACAGTAGTGCGTTTTACTAGCNNATGTGGAAGCCAGCAGATGACGTGGAGACGAGACATGAAAAAATGCACAGAGCAATTAGGTTGAGTAGGTGTCTGTCGTCTTCCGGAGTGGGGTTCAAAAGACTCCGAAACCGCATGGTTAAAGACACTGAAGGTCATGGCTGCGAACCGACAGCAATGGTGATCTTGCTGTGACTTCTTATCAGACCAGAATGCTTGAACTAGTATGTATGCACAGTTGGGCTGTGCATTCTGTGTGTTGACCCAAGAGGTTCGCTTTCTTTTCCCGTCCCCAAAAATAGGCCCAACCTCTGTCCTCCTTACACATTCTCATTTATCTTGTATGCAGTTTGAAGTTCACTTCACTGTACTACGCTGTACAATGATGATGATGATGATGATGATGATGAT
>UZAN01055171.1:1842-14771 GCA_900618425.1 Echinostoma caproni | reverse complement strand
GTTGGCAAATGCCAATCGAGCTTTCTGTATGCGCGCCGACACTTCATCTGTGATGCGTCCGCCAGGTGAGATATAGCTGCCCAGATAGGGTTATAATAGGTGCTGGACCAACCCAATCTTGTAGTAGCATTTTACACTTTGAAGGTGCAAAACGCATGCTGAACATTGCTACACTAGCACTCAAGCAATCCAGAAAAGTTTCCAACTTACCGGGATCTTCACTTAACAGTAAAATATCGTCTGCATACCCTAGATCAGGCATTCTACTAACTGGGAGTAAATTGATACCGGTATCCTATAACGAAGATAGAGCTATTTTCATGATTAAATCTATAACAAAGTTAAATAGTCGTGTCGAGCACCACTTTCCGTGGTGAACTCGGGCGAAAAAGTGCCGTAAGCTGCTACTTGACTTCGGCTGTTAGTATGAAGAGATCGTAGTATTAAAATAATCTTCTTGGGCACCCCCTCCGGGGCAAGGCAGCATCAGAGTAGAGAGCGGTCGACTGAGTCGAAAGCGGCTTTCAGATCGAGGAAGATAAAAGTGGTGGGTCTACGAAAAGAGTGTCTGTGATCTAGAATTTGACGAAGAGTGAAGATGTGGTCGATACAACCTCGACCAGGTCTAAAACCAACCTGGTTCTCACGTGTGCACTCTTCACGAGCGGCAGATAATCGACGGAGTATGATGCCTGCAATAATTCTAGAGACGATCTGAATAAATTAATTTATCTGTGGTTTTCATAAGAGGATCTGTCACCCTTCTCGTGAATCATAATGATCACCGAATCACCATTCAGTTGGAACCTCTTCCCTCTCCCACACTGAGCCCAGGTTTTTCTTTACATCCAAAACCAACGCGGAATCTCCATCCTTGACCTATGGGAACAGCTCGTCGTGGCCGGAAGCCTTATACCTTTTGAGATAATTTAGTTCTCTGGTAACCTCCATTTCAGATGGATGTCGATTGGCAGTATTTGCTCAGTTGAACCGGGTATAGGGAGGTCTTTTGTCGACGGGGACCAGTTGAACTGAACCCTAAATTGTCCTGCCCAAACAGACAGAAATATATCGGCACAACTATTGCGCGTCGGCAGGACTACTTTTAGAGTCTGTTTCATTGTAGATTTGAAAGGTAAAAGGGGGGAGATCCTTCTGATGAGTTATACTTTCAGTGGTGAACTCGGGCAAAAAAGGACAGCTTTGACTATGAACCGTAATGTAAAAATAAAATAAAATTCAACAATATAGCACTTGACATGATGCAGCTCCAAAGTGCGGAGCCGAGCGTCTCTTCTAGATCAAGAAGAATATAAATAATGCGAATTTGACGAAAGGTAAAAATATCTGAACTCGACTGAATCTGAAATTCAATCAAACTAAGGTTTTTTTGGGCTCCTGCTTGAAACCTTTGGCTGCCGATGATACCCAACCAGGACGACATAGCTGTCCAGTGCGTCCTAGATTTCCAGTTCACGTTTCGTTTGCTCTTTACATCGCGAAATTCACTATATGAACAAACCAAATTCATTATTTGTCTCATGTAACATGTTATGGGGTTGGAATGTTTCCAACTGCTGGAGGCCAGTGCTGAGCTGTGCAAGGTGAGATAACCGCAATAAGCTCACAAAGACTGGTTGTGCTATATTATGTATAAGGAAATGGAAAAAATTGTTTACTCACAGCTGCATGTCGCCCGAGTGGGTAGTATGCTTGCGTTTTGCTTATAAAGTCCCGCGTTCGATTCCCAGTTGGGTCGATGGATTTGCAATGCTGATGAGAACCAACCAGATCGAAACAGCCGTCTACCACTTCCTAGCTATTAAATTTACTTTGCATTTACTTTTTACGCGATGAAATTCTTCTAGACTTGCTTGCAGTGATCAGTTTGCCCGATGGACGGCGCTCGACATTCGTCTTTGCTTTGATAAAAACACCACCGCATAACCGTAATTAAGTAGCTATTCCTCAGCGGAAGCTATTTGAGTGCATTTCTGAAGGTAGCCGAAGTCGAAACCGAGACATTCAGTTTATACAACACTGGGGTATTTGGCGGTGGGTTGATGTTCCGTTTTGGGTGTGTTGTGATTGATTTTTTTCACTGCTGGAAAATGGTTCGAGATCCGTTTCGCGCTGATTTATCGCTCTTTATGCTGGGGCTTTGAAAAGAAAAAAAAATATTTATATCGGAAGGGGCAAAACGTGCACCTAATGTGGTTAGGCTATTGCTCGCATAGTTCATGGAATTTGGCAGGCGACAACATTTCGATATAATGATTTCCGAAGGCTTTTTGCACGCTATCCTATTTCAACCTGTTAATAATTATTTCTTATGAAGCCTTGATTTAGCGGTTCCGGCTATCCCGCATTGTTTTGCTTGTCAATTCATTTAGCTTTTGTATCGTTTGGGACATATGGATCGACGATTTGGTATTCGCGCTCGTGTCAACCAATGCCTACCCATCACGTTATGTCTGCTTCGTACACAGGTGAGTTTTCTGTTGTTTACTGTTTCGTCGTCTCTGATTCCTGGCATTGGTTTTCAGACAACTTTTTGTGTTTATAAACAAACAGTGAAATAGGAATACAGAAAACAATGCTGGTTATTGTTAATTTCAAGTGTCTGTTCGACTCCACAGGTCACGTAACGGTCAATTGAGCTCATTTTCGATCCTGACAACACGCACATGATCAGTTATGGACAAGTAATTACAAGACAAACAGAGACACCTTATTGAAATTAATTCCACCTGTAGAATCCGTGCGGCTTATAATTCTACGGTGTTTTGGGGCATATGAGCTAACACAGTCGAGTCGCAATGGACGATCAATAGATATCGGTAAAGTTAATCTTTGCGTTCGCTTATCCTTCACCAGTGAGCAGCGGGTAGTGAACATGCCGGCAAAAAGTTGACAATCCGGTGTTTATGACCGATACTAAATAGAAACATTATAAAATGTACGATCGATTGTAATAATACAGCATGAATGGATCGAATGGAGCAGCAGCGTGAGTATAAATAAAACAAGGTTTGCAGGGTACAGAGAGCGACGGTGTTTGACACAGAGTTCAAATTTTGGAATGCGCGCGTTGTGTCACACGGGGAAAATCAAGGGGAGGGACAGCTTTACTGTCATCTGGTTCGATGCCACACCTAATATAGTGAGGCCTTANATAAAACAATTGCTAATGGAGTATCTGGATCCGAGTGGCGATGTGTGTGTCTGTATGGACATCAACGGACACTATACTAGTACGGAGATGACAATATATATGTATGTATATAAACTGCGGTGTGAAATGCGAGCACATCAGATAGTGATTAACTTTGTAGCGAGTAATAGGATGAACCAAACTGGGATGCGATCTGATTGATTTTAGTGCCGTTATCTACCGGAAGGTTTCGCTTCACGCTTTCATGTGGATTTCTTCCTTCACTTTGCAGGTTACAATGCTCGGATCCTGTTCTGCTGCTGCGCCTTCTACATTATGCGGTCCTCTGGGCTCTTCAAACACTTTGACCTCAAGCTCAAGCAGTGGTGCAACTGCCGCTAAAGTGACATTTGCTTCCGGGATAGTTAGTCCGGGTTCGTCTGTTGCTACCACCGTGTCCGGACTCAGTGGATCACTGACTAAGGGTGCATCAACTACCTCGGGTCTCAGTGGACCATCAAATGGGCCTACTGTGAGTACCGCTTCTGGGGCCAGTTTGAATTGGGCTAATGGACTATCTCATGGGACCTCATCGGGTATGGTTATTGTCATCCCAGCGACACTCACTAGACACTTGACTATTGTTTTGCGCACACTTCGACTGTATTTATCCGGAACCGGGAGGAATAATGCTTCTGTTCTCGGTCGAGCTGGAGCCGTCCCTTTATTGCTTCGACTACTTGCGGTTGTAGCCGGATTGCCTGCACCTCGAACACAAACCGGTCGCCTGTCACCCACCGTACCCGTGGGGAAGGGTAATTCTGGCAGTTCAGTAGCTGCAGTTCAAGCAGTTAATACCTCCAGTGGGACATCTAGTGCCCTCATTACACCGTCTTTCCCGGGAACGACACTAGCCTCTCGCGGCTTATCCGGTATATCGGCCTCTGGGGCAGGTAATAATCTGAGCAGTTCGGGAACAGTTGTAAATATCAGCTCGTCAGGCACCTCTGCCGCTGATGTGCACTCGAATACATCACTTGGTCGGATTGCGGCCGAGAATGGACTGGTTATTGGCAGCCCAATCGTAACAGCTGTTACTGCCACCGCTTCAGCAGCAGCTTCACTACAACGGCATCGTTTGCGTGTCGCGAATGCTTATCGTGCAACAAAAGGTATCGCTTCTCTGGTCAGTTCGAATGCTTGTGGTTCTTCCTCCATCGGTTTCCTGGCCAATACCGCCGCATCCATGTTGTCTGCCCCGCCAGCACTGATTGCATCCGGTGTTCGTCATCATTCGAATCTCCTGCGTTTGGTGCTCAACACACTGCATAGTTTTATTCGTTGGAGTGAGTATTCATTGTCACTTTATTTTATTTATTTTATTTTTTCTCCAACCAATGATGCTATTCATTCATTTTCACTCTCTGCTTTGAATGAATCCCCGTTCAGTACAGTTGAATGCACGTAGTCACTGTTTTCACGATTTCGATCTATCAATGCTTTTGTGCCTCCTTGATTGCTCCCAAAAAGAGATAGAGAATGAACTCCCATCGAGACTGCCAAATGTTACGCACGGTATTTCACTATGGAAAATTGAGTGGTAACACGTGCAATCCTACTTCTGTGCATTCTGTACCTAGCACGGAGAATGAATGGCTATGCAACCTGCTGTTCGGTGATGGTAACCGGCAACCCAAGCCCTGGGACTTGAAGTGGCGGACCACATAAGGCCCCGTTGGGTCAGGCGTGGTATAGAACCGGGTGACAGCAAATTTACTTTCCACGAAAATTCGGTGACGATGGTGGGGCTCGAACCTCGGACCGCAAGGTCTAAAACACGCCGGTGATAGCGACTAAACCACTGTACCACTATATATATACATAATCAATTTTATTTCATTCCAGACTGTGCCAATTAAGTGGCGACACAAAGTCGTTTGTTTGTGACCTCTAAGCTCGTGCAGGAGTGGTGTGCATCAAGTCAAGTCAAGTCAAGAATAGCTTTATGCACCCAAAGGGTGAATTTTTAGCAGTTTACGATTTTTACAGTGGATAGGTAAAACAATTGCAAACAGAAATGGCAATATAAGAAATGATACATTTTAATAAATGAGAGAAAAATTAGGGCAAGAGCTTTTCCTTGAGGTGGGTGAGAATATTCTGACGATTTACTAGTAAACGAGTTTGATATGGAATTATACTTTCGATATGTGGAAGTCCGCGCAGTAGGCAGTTGATATTTGGAGCGTGTCCGGGGATTTGACAGGGATTTTGCGAAATCTTGGTGCAGACAGTGCCCCTGATCACGTTTTATCCTGTCAATGAATGTATCACAAGAGTCAAGATGCTTGGAAATAAGGAAATCAACTAAAACAACTCTATCAACTCCACTGTAGCGGGACAAGAGTTTAAGGGATTATGAAAATAAAGAGAAGTCTTTTTCTTTCAGTCCAGGGACAAAAATCGGGGAGCAGTACAGCCAGTGTGGAAGAATGCAGGCAATCACGAATTTACGAATAAGGTTATGTGGTACGGCCAGTTTTCTGAGCCCGTAAGCATAGAAAGACAGTTTTCGAACTTTTGTGAAAACGTTGATGACATGATGACACGATGACATATTTTAGAGGGAATGAAGAATGTAGATGAATGATATTAGCTTACTGTCACCTGATGTAAATGCTTTCTAGTTGGTTCAAGTGCTATGTTGTGTGCTCACGCAAGACTCGGCGGTTGGAATGTGTGAATCAGATATTTTTGTACACACTGGTTTACTTCTAAGGAGTGAATCACCATCGGTTCAATCATCACTGATGTCCAAACCTGAATTGCGTTCAACCGAACGGGAAAGGGGAGGGATTTGATGCGCCAAGTTATCGAATCAATTCGGTGGCTGGTATTCACTAGGTGACCCCTAATCGTACCGGGCAACGGGACCAATCTTCCTCTGGCTAAACAATCTTGGACGCTGGGTGTTTCTTGAGCCGTTAAGCCTAACTGGTTAAAATACGCTACAGGTTCACTGAAACGATTAATCAACCTATAGTGAATGAGGTCAGGCCAAACAATGTATTTCGATAGCATGCGAATCACTGATGAAATGCAGCAAGTCGATTTAAATTCATTCCAGAAAAGTCGTCAATTCACAGCTGTTCTTAGAGATTATGTTAGTCGGCCGGAGTGAACATCACCCTTAAGAATGGGATGAGCAATGCATATACATTCGAGTGGTTCCGTTTCCGGGGTCGAGGCTTTCTAGATACCACAGTGAATATTTTCAAACTGGAAATTATGATTGGATGATGGGTCCTGAGAACAGAGAAAGCTTAGTTTACCTCGATTCCTAGTCATAGCAGGCTCTTTTTCATCTGGTTCACAAATACAGCCATTTCTATGCTATTTGAGGTTGAAAACGTGTCCTATGCGGCGTACACTTCCCTCGAAACCGTTCCAAACAGGTATACACACTCCCTTGTCACGTGATTGCTACACCGGATGATTATACGGCAATAAGTGATTTTGGTGCACCTCCTAAAGATTGATGAAAAAGCGCAGATCAAAAATCATCGATTGGTTGACGGAATCAGTTACGTATAAAGCCGTTATTTAAAGCACAGTTCCGTCATCCGTAATTCAGCAAATCATTAGTTATTTACAATCAAGGCTTACGCAATGCACGTGATCAAATTTAGAATTGCGACTTTCATTTATCAAAAACTGGAATTTGTCACACGAATGACAACTAGCTGAGTTGAAATAGAGGAGCAAGGTTGCCCAAAAATCACAATGCACGGACAGTTATGGGAAACGTTTTAAGGGATTCAAGCTGTAAAAGTGATTTACAGAAGAGTAAGCTGCATTTCAGACTTGGAGCCTTCGGTGGTGCCTTTATGATGGCTTTAGTTGCTAATTTTCGCAAACGATCAACCGCAACTGGGAACTCTTGAAGGACGTTCCATAGCTAACTAATTCATAGAACCACTTTCTTCTCTCTGTAATTTCGAAATTCTTCTTTGGATTCATGCTTTTCTAGCAACGAGAACGCCACATCACATGCAGCTCACATGAGCCGGATGTGGTTATTGTATGAGAACATAGAAATCATTGAGCCGCTCCCCCCACCCCCACTGAGAGCGTGTGGGGTTTGCTNCCGCTGTCTACGCAGCATTGCACAAATCTGGTGGGGCAGCCGGATGAGCAATGCTGAGGTTAGGTGCCGAGTTTTGTGTATCCGCGGTCGCCCACTGGAGCAAGTGGTCGACCTCCATACATTACGTTGGTTGGGGCATATGTTACGTATGTCACCAGATAGGCTGCCGCGGCGGGCGATGTTCGCCGAAGCAGTCACCGAGTGGAAAAAGCCAAGGGTGGTCAAGCTAAGACCTGGCACGAGGGTATGAAAACCCTAACCAGGAGACTGGGCCACATAGGTCCTGTTAAGCTCCCTGGCTGGGAACCTCTGGATGATCGTAACCGATGGTTAGAGACACTGAGCGATATGGCTAGGTGTCGTAAACAGTAGCGTTCGTGTACCTTCTCAATTTCTTTGCAACCTTAGGGCACTGAACTTCGACTCCATGTTTCAACTTTTCTTTCTTCTCGTATTCTTCATCCAAATGGGCAGCCAAAAGACAGCAACCGAAACCGACGCACGAATATGCGTGGTTAATGCTTGTACAAAGTGAAACTGAAACTAGTCAATACCAATAGAATTCTTCAAATCAAATTTCACGAATCAGATCAGCAGCCTGAATGATGTTTCCCAGTTGTCAGTGTTCTTAGAGATTCACTTATGTTGGGGAATGGGAAGGGGATCAAGTGGATAGGACTAGTTTTGGAGGGGGACAGTTAGATTGTGTTTCGAAATACTGAATCCTGCGACTTTGAAGATTATTGATTGAGGCACCATCCAGTCTGCAGATTTTTTCTCTTACACTGGGTTTTAGGACACTGGTTACACGGATGAGTTGGAACAGCTTTCCAGAGATGCTAGCCAACTCCTTCTGATCTATACAACCTGAGCTTGCGTCTCAAGGTAATGTGTGCTCCATTACACCTACTGTTAGCTGGGATTCGGGTTCACTGATCCAGAAATCAGAGGGAGCGAGTTTGCAGAGATCCATTGGTCAACTGATCTAGGATTAGGACTACAACATTATAAGTAAGCAACATTCAAAGCTAAATTATTACATTTTCGTCGTTGTTCATCTTAAACTTTCCTGTGGAATTTAGTTAAGAAGGAAATTTCAGTGAGCTGACCAACGTTAATCTTTGGATCGGTTGAATCACTGAAACAGAATGAGAGTGCAGCAGCGCATTCTAACGCAGGGTTATATTCCTAGCTAGTTTTCCAGTCTAAATGACAGTTCTGCATAATGCCTCTTCTCCTGTAGCTCATCATGATGTTGTCTATGTGTGTCCAGTAAAATGAGGAGCATAGACGTTTTCATGTAGCGGAGTGGCATTTCAGGTGATGAAGCTCACGTTCGAAAGAGGTTTGATTTTCAAGCATTCGTTTAGGCGTGACGCCCAGAGCATTTCACTTCCGGGATCAGATCTGAGTTCAATATGTGTACAAGTAGAGAATTTCGAAGGAAATAAATAAGACATCAATTGTTTTGCTAGCTTTGTAGGAGCCTTATTCATATCAGGCATTAGACTTGCAAAGTCAGACAGANGTTTGAATTTTGAAAGCCTGTGTTGGATGTGAGTTCGAATCCTATCACCACTGCCTGACTTTCCTCATTGTGTGTTGAATGGCAGCCCATTGATTAGCCGCTTCCTCTTTCCTCAAAATTGTTTCTTTGTATATTCAATAAAAAAAGTAAAATCAAAATCAAAAAGAAAAGATGCAGATTTTAAGAGTGCATTCTGTAATGAGAGCAGTAACCGTCCGAAAGTATTTTAGAAATGAAATTTTCACATGCATTAACATATCTGTAGATGATTGTGTTCACACGTGTTTATCCGGACATGACACTACAGAGAGAGAACCAAAAGGGACAGGAATATCAATAACAAACAGGGTCGCACCAAAAACTAGTGGGGGATTGAGGCACGCATCCGTGCACAAATTCAACAATCCATTGATGGAGAACAAAAATTTATTCTAAATCAAAGTGGAATACATGATACGTACTATCTAGCTGGAATCGATTCGTGCTTCCCGCGAGTGCCTATCCGATTTGTTTCATATCATGTTCCTACATGTGGTGTTCTATACGCTTCACAGAACACAACGCGACTCGGGCACTGAATTCCGGGGGTATGAACATTTTACTGGACCTATTCTTGGACGTTCATCGGTGCGATTTACATGGACGCCGGATTCCATTACAACGTAGTTCTTTGGCTTGCCTCAAGTGTTTAACTGTTACACGTGAGTTCCATCCTACCGGTCACATTCGGTCTTATGTTCTACATCTTGTATGTCAGGAATCACTACCGATTATTCATGTCCAGTTGGCACAAGTTCCAATAACAAATGGGGAAAATCGCATTGATCGAAGTCGAAGCGTGAACTGAAAAGCTCGGAAGCATNTGTTTCGACCTGGTTGGGTCTCATCAGCAGTGCGAATCCATCGACCCGACTGGGGATCGAACCCGGGACTTCATGGGCAGAACGCAAGCGTGCTACCCACTACGCCACCGAGCAGCTAATCAAACCGTTTTTCATTTTCCATTTACACGATGTAGCTGCTCTGCTGATGAGACCCAACCAGGTCGAAACAACTGTCCGGTGCTTCCGAGCTTTTCAGTTCACGCTTCATTTGCTATATACACGACGAATTCCCATTTGAAATATATATATATATATATATATCTACACTGGCATGGTGCCAACGCCACAACGATATTAACCATAGCAATAATAAGGAATAGGTGGATTGGGGTAAGGAGCAAAGTAGGAAGAGGGTGAAACAGTTAAATGCGGGAAAATGAAAGATAACTGGAATAACAATGAGCTCTCAACTACTTCCGGTTGATCACCACAGAGGTTGAGTGCAGGCACAGGCTCCTGCCAGTCTTGAACAAGCACTTTGCAATTTGATGGTACAATGCATATGCCATACCTGGATACCTCGATCACCAAACGGTTTAAAGTGTCTTGAACTGCCTGTGTATTGTCGCCGAGCAAGGCGACGTCATCCGCATATTCGAAGTCAAGAACTCTGTTCCCTGGGAGGAGTTTGACCCCACCGTTTGCTAGACCGGACAAAGCATTCTGTAGAACATGCTCTATGGCGAAGTTGAAAAGGAATGGGGATATAGGGCAGCCTTGTCGAACCCCACTGGAGACGGCGAAGGATGGCGAAAGTTGGCCATAGGCCCTAACCCGACCTGAGGTATGACGACACAACGTTTTGAGGGTTGACACGTACTTCTGATTTACTCTATTTCTCAACAAACAGCTTCATAGTGTGATCCTATCGATAGAGTCGAAGGCCGCGCGTATGTCTAGGAATACAATGATCGTTGGTCTTTGGTATGCATGACGGTGCTTTAGCAATTGACGGAGAGTGAATACTTGATCGATGCATCCACGACCGACACGAACCGCAGCCGCTCCTCGCGGGTCTACTCCTCACGCGTAGTGTACGCTCAGCGGATAATGACGGACGCCAACCGACTTGATGCTATGGGGATTAGTCTTATGTCCCCTTTGACTGGCGCAGTCATTGCGCGGGCCTTTTTCGAAGATGGGGATAACAATCGATTCCCCCCACAAGAAGGGTACCTACACAGTGTTCCGAACTTTAGAGAACAGAACAAGCTTAATTCCTCGTTTTTTAAATAGGGCTGGGAAAGGCCGTCGGAGCCCGGCGGTTTGTGACGTCTCAAGGCTCGGATCTCTTAATGGATTTCTGCCTTAGAAGGTGAGTCTGTTGATACAGACCATGGGAGGTGTGGTGGGATAGCTGTGTGAGAGTTATTGATCTATTTTCCCCTATCTCGTGAGCTTGGCTATGCCCTCGAATTGTGGTTAATAGTCTTCTTGGAATGCTGTGAATCTTTATCATTTTTTGCTACATACATAGTACGATGTATTCTTATCCGTTTGCAATCAAAAACTGTACAAGAGTGGACAATTTATTTTGGTAAAAATACACGGACACACGATCCTTTTTGGTTCGGTCTGTGACTTTTCAGTTTCAAGTGACGTCTTTGTGACTGAAAGCCTTTCCACTAGTCGTCTTCCTGTTGGAACCCCGAATTTCGCCATTTGTGTGTTGTATGGCAGCCCTCTGATTGGCCGCTTTCCCCTTCCTGAAAATTGTATCTTTGTATCATTTAATAAAAAAGAAAGTAAAATGAAAAAGAGGAAAATGAAAGAAAAAGGAATGGATGCTTCGGCCAACACAGGTCATCTTTTCCACTGAGTCTATCACCATCGTCATCGAGTGCGAAAGAATTGATTTATCTATCAACAAACAAAAGTACTTTTCGAGTGGGTTACCAGGATGAAGGTTTTGCCGGGGTGGAATCTGACTGTTCATTCATCCGAGAACGTTATGCTTTTTGACCGTTGATTGACTGCCGGTGTAAACGTGAATGAATGAACCCAGTGCCGGTTTTTCTCGGTCGATCGGGTCAGTAAACCAGTCAGGTCAAGATGAATGGATAACTTGATCACCATGCGCAGTCGTGTGTCATCGTCATCACTCGCTGTTCGAACGGGCGAGCGAGCAGATTTCATGGAGTCTGACGTTCTCTCGAGAGACACCGCTTCTTTTTGAATCCAGTGCCAAGTTACACTACAGGTTCACTGGAAATGGAATAAGTACGGTGCATTCGGTGGTCCAGTGGTCTAAATCGCTTCTGTTATTGAGCACTACTATCTATGGCTTCAAAACGTACTGTCACTACTCTCTTTCGTTTGACGCTAAGCGGACAGGTTCGGGGTCACAATAAGAAAGACAACGCGAACGTCGCATCATTGTCATATATCCCCTATGCAACATGGAGCATGTAATGATATGACACATAGTATAATCTATCTACCTCCTTCAGTCCAGGCCAAAATTTCTGTAAATGTTTTCTCTGTAGAGTTTTAGGTAATCTTGGGCGTCCATTGGGGCAGGTAGTCGACCTCCATAGATTACGTTGATTGGGACATGTGTTACGCATGTCACCAAATACGTTGCCACGGCGAGACAGGGTGTGATTAGAAAAATGTCAAGGGTGGTCAAACGAAGACCTGGCCTGAGGGTATGAAAATCCCTGACCAAGAGACTGGGTCACATGGGTCCCGTTAGGCTCCCCTGATTAGGAGGCGGACATCATTGTCCCCGGTGGTAAGAGACACTGAGCAATATGACTGGGTGTTGCAAACAGTGGCGCTAATGCATCTATTCATTATTCTGTTAATACCAGTCTATATGAATTCTCTTTATCTTTAGCTTTAATTTGCTCTCGACATTCTAATCTACATCGTTCTCTTTTATCCAAATAGGCGGCCAAAAGACAGCAACCAAAACCGGTACACGAAAGTGCATGGTTAATGGTTTTAAAAACTGAAACTGAAACTGGTTCAGTTCACTAACAGTGCTTTATGTAAATGACTGATCCGATTTTTCGCTCCACTGTACTCTTCTCTCTCTCTGTTACATTTTCAAACTGTTCGTAAATACGCTTGATTTGGATTCACCACCAGGTGCCGGGAGGAAATTGTTTATCGCTTGCGGTGGTCTTCACACTCTATTTGCGATTTGTGCCGGATACGTGGGACCAGATCCGCTTAGCCGAAATATTGGTGATAGGACTGTATCCGGTTCGA
>UZAN01055166.1:0-11132 GCA_900618425.1 Echinostoma caproni | reverse complement strand
ATAAGGACGAAAAAATACCATGCATTGGGGATAGTTATGCTACAAGAAACTTGGTTGCATCCTGACCAACGACTCTTTGGTTGAGCTGAATCTATTTGATATGCATCGTTTAGATAGAGACTGTTTACCTCGAAATCGATGCGGTGGTCTAATAACCTACACCAAATCGTCTTGGTGCAAGTCTACTAAGATTATCTTCACTTACAACGTAGAATATATCTCATGTCTTTCAGTTGAATGTAAACCCCGTTTCCTTAGTAAATATCGTTCCATTGTGGCATAAAACATTTACATAGCACCTTCCAGTGCGACTTCTGATATACAGACATTTGCTAAAGTACTTATATCCGAACTTTCTAACTACACTGAACGCTCTCNTTTTTTTGTTAGTGGCGATTTCAACCATGCAGATATTCATTTCTTGATATGTCTCTCTCTCCACAATATTGTAAATTTCTCCACAAGAGGAAACGCGCGGCTTGATCTTATGTTTTCGAACGATCCTGACCTGTTTGCTGTGCGAAGAGGAGCCCCTCTGGCAAACTCCAATCATTGTATCATCAATGTTTTACCAAAAATCTATTCAATGAAACATCATAGCACACTGACACGTACATTTAGCCAGAAGATTTTTCATAGGTTTTGTGACCCGGTCCACTTGGCATCACTGAGAGCAATGGTCTCTGGTACAAATTTCGATCAGTTCTTTGATCCCAGTGTCTCGATCGAGTGTGAACATCTCACGAGCTATTTGAACTTCTGCTTTGACATCTGCTGCCCCATATCCCCTATATACACCAGTCCCGCCAGATTTTATTTTCCCACTTTGAAGACCCTCAGAAGAACCAAAGAATGGGCATATACAAACCGTGATTGACCTTTAGTTAAACGAACGTCAGTGCTGTTCAAGAATTAGCTCCAAAATCTTGACAAACTCTACACTGAAACCCTTCTTGGAGACCGAAATTGCAAGCAAATTTGGAGCGCTATGAAAAAACTTTGTGGAACAAAAGTCAAACTACGCGGGCCCCAATCAACAGCAGATGAACTCAACTGCATATTTTCCACGTCGACTGAAACTGAAGCATCGCACCCTTATTTCCAATCAGTTGACCATTGTGAAATTTCACGTGTCAATTCTAATCAGGTGCGTGCACAGCTGAAGTGCCTAAAATATCAAAAGCTTCCGATCCTGACGGACTGTGTCCAGTCGTCCTCAGGGAATGTGCGCATTATCTGGCGGAGCCAGTTGCCGGTATTTTCAACCGCTGCTTCGAGGAACAAAAAATTGTCGACTGCTGGAGACCTGTGCGCATCACACCAGTCTCCAGAAAAGAAGCTGGTAAACTACGACCAATCGCCTACACTTCTATTTTACTAAAAATTTTCGAAAAGTTTATGCTCAATAACATTATTCCCAATACTGGGCAGCTGGATGAAAACCAATTTGCTTATGGCTTACCTTAGATGCTCTCGCTCGTTTGGTAAACTCAGTTTTACGATCCCTAGACATGCACGGCAGGGCTTTTCGTGTGTGTTTTTTCGACTATAATGACGCTTTTAACTGTCGAAAGGAGCAGGCTTTTGTCTCTACTCCAAGTTGCTGGATTGTCCAATAATACTCTCTCTCTACTCCAAGATTATTGTGCTGGCAGAACGCAATTCACAACGTTTCCTGGAAAAACCTCTGACTTCCTATTAGTCAACTCAGGGGTGCTTCAGGGAGCAATTCTGTCCCCCTTTCTTTTTTCTTTCTACATTCGTGACCTTCCCACTAACTCAAATGATCTTATTATTAAGTATGCTAATGATGTCACAATAGGTTCCAAATTCCTAGGTGATTTCCGCTTCTCACATCTTCAAACCAGTTTATCTGCCTTTAACTTATGGTCTTCATCTTCCAAGTTATCTCTCAATGCATTTAAATATAGCGATGTCATCTTTTCGCTCATCAAAGGAGAACGGCTACATTCTTTTAAAAGAAATTGTTCTGCACTCTATGTTGACAACCAGCCTGTTCCCTCAGTAAACTCTCTACAATACCTCGGTGTCACTATCTGCCGAGATCACCTGGACCTCACACTTAACTTCTATTTCTGTAAACATTCGACGGTTGTGTTTCTTTATTACCCGCTTGCTTTCTTTGAAAGTTCCATTGTATTTACTTACACGATTTGTATATTCTTGTTTTGTTACTCATCTTCTCTACTGCTCCCCCGTTTTATTTGCCGGTTTTAGAGCTAAAGATTACATAATTCTACGCCGGTCTATTAAAATTATTTCTCCCACAAGCGGTATTCCTTATTGGTACCTGCTTAACTTAATCGCTGATAAACATTTTACCTCTTGCGATAACTTCTGTAACAATATTCTGTCAGACACCACTCATCCATTACACACAGAACTTAAACAATGCATATCCACTTCTGTCACAAGATGTCGTCATAAACTGGTGTACGCTCGTACCACTGCCTTTCATTTGTCCGTCTTCCCTTGTCTTTCGAGATTTCTGGCTCAAAAGGCATCCGTTAGGGAAGACTTTTTGAAATTTGTACGCAGTTGATATTCCTTTTCAAACATTTTACTCCAAATTTCTTTGAATTGACGATGCTTTTTTCTCACTTTTTTGTGACGGTATGCGACGTTAAATGTTCCTGGAGTGCAAGAAGCTGAGAATCCAGCCATTAGGATGAATAAAGCGATTTTTGACTTGACTTGATTTGACTTGTACCACCATCGCAAAAAGGTTATTGTGTTTGATACAAACATTTAGATGCTATCTATCAAAGCTTAAGGTGAGAACAATTATTATCCGAGAGTGTATTTGTTGGTTGGTCACCGCCCCAACTAGCACAAGGAGGCCGAAGAGCGTATGACTCCGTTGAACCTTTCTTCGTGAGGAACGTAGCAAGGTATATTGAATGAACTGTAATCAAAGCTCTAACGACACGAAGTATAGTAGGTTCTCACATAATATGCTACTGCAACAACTAATAAGAGTGCAATTACGTTTTATTTGTCGATCAAAATCTATTCATAAATTCTGACCGGCATGTATGACGCTGCCTTGAATAGGGTTTTAAGTTTTGGTATGGGTTAAGTTACACCACTGGCTCATACCTGAGTTACATGCCATAGATTAATACTTTCAGACATTGAGAAGATCAAAACGATTGTTTATTCCATTACAAAAGATGCTCACATGAAAAACAAGTGCAAAATCCACTGTTTTCCAGCTCTTTTCATATTAAAATGGTAGCGAACACTATCATAAAATATTTGTCAACACAACAGCTGTACGAGTAGTTCAATTAGTATAAAAGAAAAAACCAAGCTGACCGTTTTCGCTGGGTTCGGCATCAGGATCAGGAGTATGTTACAGCTCAATAGTGATGGACAATCATGTTTTACAGACTGAAAGAGGATAATGTGGTTGAGGGTTGTATAGTTTTCAGTGGAAAACACGTGAACTACCATTGTGATCGTTGACCTTGTGCTGATTCCACGGTTGTAAGAACTAAAATAAATTTATATTGATAAACTAAGGCAGTTACACTTTTACATATCTACATCATAGATAAGTATTTCATAAAGTAAAAGCTTTTGAGTAAATTTACGCAGACTAATCTGAAGCGCGAAGTAAAATCATATTACCCTAATATTGGAAATTTTTTTTTCTCACATAAAAGCTTGTTAAAAACGACAATTCCGAGAGCCGCTTTTGAGAAAGCGGAGGTAGAACCTATCTTTCCAGCTCAGTGTTTTGATTTAAAGTATGTAAACCCCGACAGAGGAAATACACCCCCTCACGTGTGGCAATATCATGCGAATCGGAAACAGTGATGTGTGTTAAGCGAAGTGTTAAATGATTACTTTTCATGTTTCAGTGTTAAGAAAATGTTCGATACTTCCGAAGGTTAAAAGAAAAACTGAAACCCGACACTAGCTTTTCAATCAAAATTTGTGATGACTCTTTGATAAAGTTCAAAACAAACTCCACATATATGCCACTTTTCTGCTTCAAATACAACTAAAAGGCCCGAAATAAAAATGGTCTGACTTTTGTAGCTTCCGTCCCGAAGATTGCGGTCATTTGCAAACTTCATTCCACTTGAAATACCTCATACTGTTCAATTACCCCCGTTCGATTCACATGTTACAAACACCGTATACAGAGCCACCGTAGTTCCGCCGTAGTTCCGCTGATCAACGAAGCGGCTCACATACAGACCGACCTCGCGCCCACTGAACCAGGTAACGATCAATAAACTTTATGATTTGAAAGTTGACTGCAAAATAATACATGTCCTCAGGCATGTGAAAGTACCTGAATAGGCACATAGTGAAGGCAATGTGCCACTCCATATCGCTCAGAGGAGAAGTGAGAATCAGACATGACTATTTTCCACCACCATCATAGTATCTGTATTGCTCTGTTTGGTTCAAGAATTAAATCTCACTCGGTAAATTTTGCTGACATATTGTTAAACTGCTCAACAAAATGTAAAATACTTTTCCCCACATGTATGACATACGGCAATATTAGTAAACAATAAGGTCTTGCAAACAAGGACTATATAGGCTAATTGAGAAAAATGACCATCTGCTCTCTTGGAAATTTTCAGTTGACTGGTGTTGCTAAAAGTGCTCTCTTCTATGAGTTATCCTATATTGATTTTATCACAAATGGAAGTCATATCATTCTAACCGATTGTTTCTCTCTCGTAAACTAGTAAATAATAAGAGAATATGTCCCGTATTAGCTGCAACGTGTGAGCTGACTGCAACGGCTAAGCGATATAAGGTGGGACCAACATAACCCGAAGGTTCTGTTGCTGATTTTCATTAATGCCTTTCTGGTTGCCCCCTGTCGCTTTTGCATCTTCGCATCTTTTTAATCGGCTGCCACATTGTCTATTCATTAAAAAGAAGAAACAAAATTCACTAACAAACAACTTGAATCGGAAAGGGATTGAGCGGAACATCACATTCAACACTAGTATGCGAAGGATAAATTGTGCACACTGAAGGTAGAAAAGAACAACTGATATGAGTTCCTAGGCAGAGATGACTTTCCAGATGTTTTCGATAAAATAAGTGCGCGCATAATTCTCGTGTGGGCTCTGCCAACTCGCAAATGAACAAAAAGATACATTATTTATAAATATTTGATGTTTAGTCTGGTCAAACATCAGCCAAATACTGTCCAAGTAACCAGCTGAGTTTGTCGAATATTTATCATTCAAAGGAGGGTCTGCTGAAAACAAAACAAGTTACAAATCGAGACACGTATGAAAATATTTTCTTACATGAGACTGTGTTTACACTGAAACACACTCGTTCAGTGGTGATGAGGACCACATCGCAATTATCACAATAAGAAAACAAGTGGAAACCTTGACTGGTCTGGGGATGCATTCAAATCACGTGCCACAAGTCTGGGTTGGGGTCGGATTAGTTGGTATATACTGCTACCAATGGGCCAAATAAAAATTGCTTTTAAATTTTCTTAGAGGTTATCAATGAATTGTACATTTATGGACCGAATAAATGCAGAGGTTTCTTGTCTGTAACGAGCGGAGCTAGAAGTATTTATCACCCGTCAGAGGCTAACTAACCGGGCCAATTATCAACGTTTAATATTTGCGGTCAGTTTTGTTTGTCTTTCGTGAAAACTTGCCCCCAGAAAATCAATAACGGCTTCAGTACTTCAAGAGATAACATAAGTAGCTAAGGAGGAGTTTTGGTTTTAACGCTAGAACCCCTATGCGAAAGCTTTTTGATAAACAGTTGATTCAGTGGATGTAATCAAAAATATGATATAGAGACCATTGTTCACGAAAGAATTATGTCCCTTACAACCGTATATTTGGTACTTTTGGGACACTTATATAACATTTGATGCTGTTGAAAATTGCGGTCTATTATGGAGGTATTAGTGTAACATATTCTTGGCTTGATAGTGATCGATACTCCAAGGAGTTATGTTTTGTTGTGAATCTACTTCGAGTAAAGAGTGAGGATCCATTTTTCAACGAAACAAAGCAATTTGCCGAGTATTGATTACTTCAGATACGGTTTAAATGAATAGCTGTCTGGTTGACCAACAGGTGGTTAAAACGGAATAAAATGCGTCAGTTAAAATGACGGGGTCTGTCGTTCCATTTCTCTGTGATGATTTCTAGTGTTTTGTAAAAACGACCCTCTTTTGTGGGCATTTTTCAATAGTATCAATCCACACAATAACCCACAAAAGAACAACTTGTTCACTGCGCTCTAAATTCAGCGAGTTGAACCGGAAAAATAATCTATTCAAGCTGTGCACCCATCTAGTTTCCCCTTATCGTTGTTTAATAGAGCTGTAGATATCTATCTGTTTAAATTACCTCACTTTCATGATGTACCTCGAAGTACACGATATACTTTTAGGTATGGATCCACAATACTCGTTGATACTAACAAAGTAGAAGTAGGAGTTCTGAATATCGAGTTGTGGTGGGCATACAGTTCTTGGGTGGTTCGTTGGCGTTTCGGTGATAGACTTAATGATACACTTTTGGATTAGATGCTGCTAATACCGCTGGCTGTGGTGGTCAAGTGGTTAGGCCACCGAATTGTGACCCAGAAGTCCCGGATTCGAACCGTTTCATCATTGCCCGTCTTTCCCATTTCTGTTTTCCCCAGACAGCCTTTGTATGGCCACCGCCCCCTTCCTGGGGGTCGATTGCACATTTGTAGATTCAATAAATAGAAAAGGAAGTGAAAAACATTTAATCATATTTATTTTATAATAACCACAACAAACTGAACTCCCTTCCTTGAATATGCTGCAATGATTAGTATGANTAGTATGAGAATCACCGAACAAAGTTGACCTGAAAGCGCAAATCATTTTTGCAGTGATTGACGGCCGTCAACTTGGGAACTAAGCTCTAATGGATCCTAATAGAATTTTTTCAAGTAAGATTATTTTCGAGATATGAAAATTCCAGATACTTGAAAGTATTGTTCGTCGATGCTGTTTTCAATTCAATGAATGACAAACTGGTCACGGGTAATTAACTAAGTATTGCAAATTCAGTGTCCTTTAATTAAACTGCTCAATTGTTCTACAAGATGATTTTCGAATAGTTTACACAAGTAATGAAAAGTATACATTTTGTATATACTTTAACTTTGTTGGGCTTCATCATCACTTCACATCGACCGACTCACTTGAGGCTCAAACCGGGGACATCACAGGTAACCTACAACCTACTTGATCAGTGAGGAGTTTGGTTAACTCTTTCTTTTACGTTTACACATGATGTGGTGCAATCTATCTTCGCGATCTCGTTGCAAGCATCTCACCCCGATTCTTAAGGTACTGGTCTCACGGATTATGCTTCGGTCGAGAACACCGGGAACAACGATACCGGGGGTGGATGTGTAGACGTGGGAGGTAATTCAAATTCATGAGGATTATGCGATACGCATTGCACTGACGATGAAACCTAACAAGTTCGAAACAGCAATACTGCGGTGCTTCCGAGCTTTAAGGCTGTTCACGCTTTCTTTGCTCTGCATGCCCCTAAATTTACCATGTCATCAAATCGAATTCTTTTTCCAATTCCTTTGAAAGTAAATCTATTAATGTGCGTGCAGGAGAGAAATATAAGTGATTTAGCGTGACATTTTTTCCGTGTGGATACACCTTAAGAAGTGGAGTGTTGAATTTTTAGTGTACGGAAAAACGGAATGAGCGAAGGTAAAATGTGAAACACGCAAAATGGAAAATTCAGTTTACACACGGGAATTATTGTTAGTAGCAAGTGCTTAGTCAAATAGATCAATGGAATGGTTGACGCAGGAAAAAACCCACGTGACCATTTCACAGTGTTCTGAGGCGGTTGCCAATGGTTTACACCCGTAAAATCCGAACCAGTTGGGAGTCCCTCTGCTATCACAGAGGATAACCTCAGATTTGGGACAAAACCAATTTGTAGGATGAACAGTTTGAAAAATGACTTTGTTATGAGAGAAGAAGAAGAGAAACAAATAAAAGTTGATTCCGAGTCGACACAGAATAACAATGCAGATTTCCGGCTTCACTCCAGCTTTCGCACAATGTTGGCAAATCTACTTAACTGATATCGACGCATGCTTTCAATGATTGTGGTGGGTCGTGTCACTCTGTTTTGCGTGTTTAAAAGCGTTTGGTCTTTACCCGTTTTACCCGTCGATTTGTGTGCCAATAAAACCATCGTCAACAGGTTTACTGTTTCGGAGGTGGGTTTTGATGCTGCGTTCTGTCATTTGACGAAATCATGATGATGGAATTAAACTAGTCCTTTGCTCTATTGTATGCATAACTGATCGACCTAGCTCAGTTACACGAATTTACATTGACCTTTCAACCTTTGAGTTTGGCAAAAAGTGTTAGTCTTATCAAGAAACAGTTGAGAAATAAAGTTTGAGACAGCCGAGAACAATTGGGACAATTAATGATAGCTTATGCACATATATTGAAACTGTAGACACCTCACTGCATCTAAAGGAGTTGTTTCTCTACGAATATAAGCATTTTTTCAAGGTACTAGGAAACGGGTTTCAAGGAAAGGGGTCACCATTTCGACTAACTAATATGAGGATGAACTACGCTGTCGATTTTTCAGCTCACGTATGCTTTTCTGGTTATATAGTGGGATACGAACCCAGGGGTCGAAATCCACCAGTAGCATCCAGCAAGATGAGAAAAGAAAAAGTTCAGGAGATGAGCTCATTTACATGATAGTGCAACCAGGCTGGGAAATGCAAATGCAATCTCATGCAACTGTTTCTCTTTAACATCTTGATGGAACAGGCCATGGAAAGAACTTATAATTAACTTATAATTAATTATAATTAATTATAATAATAATTATTATTATTATATATTATATTATATTATATTATTATTATATTATTATTATTATATATGTATTATATTATAATAATAATAATAATAATTATAATTAATTATAATTAACTTATAATTAATAGTATTGCACGACAGGAAATGATTCCCCACTGAATCCAATCCAGACAAACCAATATCTTCACTTAACTTTTTCTATGTTGACCTGTTTCCATGTAATTGCGGTATTATGTCGGAACAACTGAGAGACGATTGTCTACCAGAATAGCAGAGTATGTACCGAAGAATTTTGCGTCTAACTGGTCCAAGCTTCCGTCCAGTTTATTCGCCCGTCATATACTAGATTGCAAAGAATGTAAGAAACCTAGGATTGTCTTTTGTGCCTTGATCCACCAGAAGGGTATCCGTCTACTACTTTCCGCAGATACTCCCTCCATACAACGTCACAAACCAGATTTGTGTAAACAGACCTGATTCGTGGCTCTTCTCGCGAGGCCATGGTAGGTGTCACAGTTCTCCCCCCTTTTGCAGTGATTACGCTCCCTGCCCGACATCCTTATTGACTGATTTCCATTCCTCATGTGTTTTCGCCTGTCTCCAAACATGTTGCTCTTTTGATGTTGATTGTAAACCTGCCTTGAGAAGGGTTACCCACGGTAACCGAAACGTCGGCGAATATAATTCTCTACCGAAATCTTTGTATTATTAACATTCACAATGTCACTCTTACAATCAAACGTGATCTGAATTCATGTGCACAGCTGACGAGATTACCATGAAATAACTGAATTCAACACAACCTGTTTTGATGAACTTGCTCAACTTTGAGTTTGGGTCATATGTAGTCCGGAAGTGAAGGAGATGGCATTCATTATAAAATGAGTTTTTTTTATAAATGTTGACATAAAAATCTGGAAACCACTGTATTTCATACTTATTGAATCTAATCTGTCCTTTGGATAATATGTTTACAGTATTTGAATAACAATTCCTTGACTTGGCTTGACTGCGGTACCCTTCACGGTTCCTTAAAATTATCCGTGCTGTTTGCTACCGTATGATACAGAGCTGAAACTAATAATAATATTAATAATAATAAGCTCGGCTTTCGTGCGTGTTTCGTACCGAAACGACGACTGACTGTGCGTGTGGGAACGGAGAACGTGAATAACAAACCAGTCAACAGTCCACCTGGATACTCCGCGAGAAACAGCCGGATTTATAAAACTCTTGGAATTTCGTACGGGTCTAGCACAAGAGGTGCTCCCAGCATAACTCAGATTCTTTTCTAAGGAGTATGTCTAGCATTTGCACAACAAAATGCAGACTGCATGACAGTTGTTTTCTGAAATGTTCAATCATCACTAGATAAATGGAGATAAAACAGGGATTCACACATCCCTTTCAGTTTGACATTCTTTATAACCGCTAAAACGGTCAATAACACTTTTCAAGTTCAAGTGAATCCGTGGTGTAATCGAGTGAATCCAACCAATCGCACATTGCACACAGCTCCGCAACGAGATTGGTGTTTTCGCTTTCACTAATCACCGATTGGATCGGGTCCATCCCATCCCCATTCAGTTGGATTTAACTAATTTCGATTGACTGGTCAGAACTGATCATCCTCCAGGCCTCACCTTCACGCAAAATCCTCAGCTCTTCCAGTCAGTCATACACTCGGAAGCACTAGAATAGAGTTTCGGTCTTATTGGAGTTCATCAGTAGTGCAGATTCACCGTCCCGTCCGGGATTTGAACTCCGGACCCATCGCATGGAGGGCGCGTGTGTTACCACTGTGCCAACCAGGTCGTGCCAGGGCTGAACCAAATTGCCAATTCATGTTTGTTCAGGTGTCGTCTTCAGCGACAGTCAGTCAGTTCAATTTGGCCCGGTAGCAACGAAGCGAGACACAGTTGACCATCTGTTAACTCCAATCGAAAGCCTCCTACCAATTCAAGTATTCCATGAAGGTTACGGGCTGACTTACCACAAACCTACCAGACTCGAACGATTATTCGTATTTAAATCACAATTACTAATTTCCCAAAGACAAACAAACGCATTAGTGCTAGTGAGGACAAACGTTTCGGTGTGTTGGGAGACAGTTCGTTTCCAAACCCGTGAAAGTTATGTCAGTTCAGTTTTTACAACCAATAAACACGCTATTTAGTGCTCCGGTTTTGGCTACTGTCTCTCCACTGTCATTTGGATGAAGCAATAGTAAAAAGACAGG
>UZAN01055164.1:2533-14776 GCA_900618425.1 Echinostoma caproni | reverse complement strand
GACTGATGGAATCTATTCGAAATACGTCTTCCCAGCGTTACACCAGATCTAGAGTCATAGTCGAATTCAGTGATTGGAATTGCAAGCATTTCAGTAGAGCTAGACTGAAACTCACAGGAAACTGTATCTGGTGTTTGCAGCTGGAGCCGCTGCGTCTAAGATTCAATCACTCTCAGTTCATTCTTCATCTGCTTCTGTTGCTGCATCAACAGACTGTGGATCTGATCTGCCGAAAATTCATCCGAATTTTCGAACCCCCCACTGCCATTTTGGTCTCCGTGAATATGTAATAGCTGGGGGTTTCCCACGAACCACGAGGCTAATATGCCATAGGTCGAGTCATGCTACTGTGTCGGAGAAACTACTATCAAATGGGGGTCCCATGATACGTCTCCCAACGATTTTAGTCAAAATGTAGTTCCCAAAAGTGCGAACGTTTTTTGGTGGCGCCAAGAAATGTGCATCAACTAAGGGAGACCGTACTGCACTCACGGGGTTGCTCATGGTCTGGTTACTTTGCAATCGAAACTACGAGAGCGCCAATGGAGGGAATAGACAGACCAGATTACCGTATTGTGTCCGCTATTGCGGACCTCACGCATCGAGAAAACACGGACACTATCCTTATCAACAAAAGACCGGTCAACATCTGACTCAACTGGGCAATTACTGCCAGTTAATATCAGAACTCTGTCTGAAATGCAGATTATCTGAGACTTAGGTTATCTCAAAGATATAAGACTACCGGCCAGGACAGTTTCTCCCGTTGGTTTCAAGATTGACGAAACACTTAGACTTAACATGGGTTACAACAAGGTAGTGTTAATCGGTCACTACATATTTAAGAGAAAAGTAACAAGTGGGATTGGTTTGCTTAATTTTGTCGCCAAACCTCTCACGGGCATATTTCTCCATTGATTGTGTACCCGTGAGAAACAGGCAGGTGTTGGACTCCCCCGAGGTTGTATGGACCACATTTTGACTCTTCGCCAGATTCAAGGACTCAAAAGTTCTCTGCATGGATCCACCAGTTCTGTCTTTTTTAAAGCGAAAGCGGATTTCGACTCAGTCAACCACTGTATACTCTATCGATTCCTTTCCCTGGAGGGTTTGTCCCAGAAGTTTGTTTCAGTTTTCCATCTATTCCTGCTAATCAGTTCAGTCCAGTTCTTACAGCCAACAACCATGCACTTTCGTGCGCTGGTTTTGGTTACTCATTTGGATAAAACAGCAGAATGAATATTCGAACGTTGATAGCAAATTTCAGCGAAAGATGACGAATTTATCTGGACTTGAGTTACAAAATAATGAGTAGATGCAGAGCATCACTGTTGGCGACATCCAGCCATATTGTTTAGTGTCTCTAACCATCGGTGACCACGATCTCGGGGTTTCCAGCCATGCAGCATAACAGCGCCCATGTGACCTAGTCTCCCGGTCAGGGTTTTCATACCTTCATGCCAGGTCTTAGTTTGACCGTCCTTGATTCTTTTTTCGACGGATACCTGCCTCAGCAAACATCGCTCGCCGTGGCAACCTATCTGGTGACATGCCTAGCACCTGTCCCAACCAGCGTAATCTATGAAGGTCGACCACTTGCTCTAGTGGACGACTGCGATTACATAAAACTGTACGCCTAACCTCAGCATTGCTCGTCCGGTTTCCCCACCAGACTCGTGCAATGCTGCGAACACCGACAACCTAGTTTCTCCTGTTACCGCAATGGTCAACCATGGGCGCTGGATCAACCCAATCGTGTAGTATCATTTTACACTTTGAAGGTGCAAAACGCATACCAAACATGGTTACCCTAGTACTCAGACTACCCAGAAAAGCTTGCAACTTACCTGGATTTTCACTTAGTAGCACAATGTCGTCTGCACACTCTAGATCAGACAGTCTACCACCTGGGAGTAAGTCGATACCGCTATCCTTGCACGAGGATAGAGCTGTTTCAAGAATTAAATCTATGAGAAAGGCAAATAGAAACGGATAGAGGTCTACCCTGACAAATACCACGTACTTTTAGTGAACTCGGGGGAAAATGTGCCGCAAGCTAGTGTAAAGGGATCGTAATTTTGAAATAAACTTCTCGGGCACACCCGTTATTGCGAGCCAGCGCCAGAGTTTAGAGTGGTCGACTGAGTCGAAAGCTGCTTTCAAGTGGAGGAAGTTAGAGGTGGTGGGTCTACGAAAAGAGTGTGTTCTAAAGTTAGATGAACAGTGAAGATGTGGTCTGTATAGCCTCGGCCAGGTCTAAAATCAACCTGATTCTCATGCGTGCAACGTTCACGTGCGGCAGACAATCGATGGAGTATGATCCGAGTGAGGAGTTTAGAGACGGTGTTGATTAGACTAATTCCTCTGTATTTTTCACAAGAGGCCCTGTCACTCTTCTTGTAAATCGGTATGATCACCAATTCACACCATTCAGTTGGAACCTCTTCTCTTTCCCATATTGAGCCCGTTTTTGTGGCTTTCCGGCGGTTGTTTACTAGGCGTAGGAAGAATGTCGCTTGTAGTAGAGCATGGTCCCTGGCTGCGAATGTTGAACAGTAGGGGTGGTAGTCTTTAATGAACCATCGCTTGTGGTGGCTGATGGCGATGTGATCGATTTGAGTTCAGCGTTGGGAAGAAGGTGGAGATCTCCACGTAAGGCGGTACCGCTTCTTGTGCTTGAAGATGGTGCTTGACAGAAACCGTCCGTGGTCAGATCAGAGTTGGAGTAGGCATTCTCCGTTGTCAGTCCTGTTGGCTGCGATTGCATGTGAACCATCAGGTAGCCCTTCTGATTCGTCCAGGGGTCCCATTTGAGCATTGAAGTCTCCAGTAATTGCCACGATGTCCGTTGATCGAACACTTTGGAGCAGTTGATAGAGATCCTTGTTAAATTAATCCTTTGTTTTTGAGGAACTACGGTCAGTAGGTGCATACGCCGATACGACAATTAAGCATCGACGCTTCGTTCTGTAGCTGTTGACTCGTAATGAACCATCCAGACGTACGGCGCAAAGTCGGCTGTTAACCGGGATCCAGTCGAGAAGTGAACGCTCGGCCTTGATACTCATCGCAATCCAAACACCAGCAACATCGCAAGCTTCGGATACCGAATCACCTGACACACGGAGAGTGAAGCGTGAGATCAAGGTTGGGTTAGGAGAACGCACGGAGATGTTTGAAGTAGGGTCTTGTATGCGTGTTTCGGAGACACTGCATACATCTAAATGGAACGTTTTGAGGGTTCTAGCTAAGGCGGTAGAGTGTGCGGACCTTGAGTGCGGCTAAGTGAAAAGGGGATTTTTATTTTAAAAAATCTGGCAGCCTCTGAGTGATTGGCCTCAATAGATGAACACTGAGTGGTATCTGATGGGTGGCGCAAACAGGATACATCTCCTAATAGCCGGAACCGATTCTGGAACTTCTTCGCTCGAGTTAACCGCAGAAAACGGCGTTCTTCAGGGTTACTTCATTTTCTATTTAACTTTGTTATATGTTTGATTATGGAAAAAGCCCTGTTCTCGTGCGAACACAGCGGCGTCCATTTGCTCCCAGGTGCCAGTGTGATCTGCAGTTTGTTGACGACATTGTTATGCTAATTGAAAATCCGAGTAAGTTGCAAGCGTTTCTGGATAGCTTTCGCGCTAATGTACCCCCAGCTTCCCTCTGTCTAAAAATGTCGTAGACAGATTTTGCCACTTGATCAGCTATATTTCACCTGGCGGACGTATACAATAGGGTCGATTGGTGTTTGCCAACTTCACCATTCTCTTTTTTCTTTTCATTTTACTTCCTTTTATTGAATATACAAAGATATAATTTTCAGGACAGCGAAAGCGGCCAATCAAAGAGCTGCTATTTAACACACAATGGTGAAGTCAGGCCGTGGTGGTGGGGTTCAAACACATCCTCGGGGTGATAATTTGGTGAGGTTACCGTCTGGCCACCACCGCCCATCGTATAGCGAAATACAGTGAAGCGAACTTCACTGATCGCTGCCAACTTGATACATCTGTGGCCCTGTCGGGATAGCCGACTGTCTGTGAAGGGTCGAGTGTATGCTCCAGCGTTTCGCCAGTGCTGCTATACTGCACGGAGACATGCCCATCAGGAAAATACGATGAAGACAGACTGTTGGTGTTTGAACACTTCTGTTTACACAGCATCGCACGAGTCTGGTGGGTAAACCGGATATGCGATGCTGACGTTAGGCATACAGTTTTAGGTATTCGTTTTCGCCCACTGGAGCAATTGGTTAACTTCCGTAGACAACGTTAGTTTGGATATGTCACACGCGTCATCAAATAGATCGCAACGGCACACGTTATTTGCTGAGTCCTATGATGGGTAGAAAAAGTCGAGGGCGCTCATGCTAATACGTGGTACGAGGGTATGAAAGCCCTGATCCGAAGATTCGGTCGCTTTCGACTTCTTGGATGGAGACCTCGGAATCATCGTAGCAGGGGGTTAGAGGCACTGAGTATCGCAAACAGTCGCGCGCCTGCATTTTCTCCACAAGGGTTATAAGGGTAACCCTTATTTACAGTTTAACAAGTCTTGTTTAGAACTTCAGTTATCTTACTTTGGTAATATTTTTACGTGTAGTTTTGTTTTTTGATATGAGCAGTCTACTCGTGGATGTCAAGTTAGCTGGTGCGGACTAACTGTGCAGTACAACCGATACACATGGTTTAAATGTTCCCTAGACCTTTCCAATCCTGGATATATATATATATGTACCCCATTATATGTGTCATTGTGCTACCCTGCAACGTCTCACTTTATCGGTATAACTCCCGCCTCACATGCATACAGTTTTCAGCTCATTCTCTGATTTTCGGTTATTAGATCTTCAATTGTAACTCTCTTTCTCTTGTTCAGCTACCTACCCGCAATGACGGAACCGATTCCAAGTGATTGGATGACTGTTAACACAGAGAGTTTTTGGACAATCCTCGTTACCAATCACTCCCATATCGCCACGACGGCTATGCTGCATCCGCACGCACGATTTGACGATGGTCAGCTGAATCTGGTTCTTATCTATGCCAACGTGAAATGGTGAGGTTTGGAAACACTCTCTCTGAGCTTTCACAGTAAAGATTATACTAACTTGACTATGCCAATCCGCATTGCGTAGACGTTTATTTTGCTGACCCATAAAGTAGGGTAATTGAACCCCTAGATGCAAAGTTCATTTGGATACTGTTTATGTATGTTAGAATTATTTAACAAAACGGTATGCACAGACCATTTCTAAATGTTCTCGAATCTCAAAAGACTCTTTTGGTTAGGAGAGTACATGTCCATCTTGTAATGATTGAAACACCAACTAATAACTTAAGATGACGTTTGTATATCATGTTTTATTACCTAAACTAAGCAACAGGTGTTGCCCCGTACTTCTTCATCAACCGGTTCAAGAAGAAAACTGTGGCACCACTAAATAGGAAATATGACCATCGTGCTTGTAGTGGTAGTTGGAACAAATATTGAGGTCTGTTCGAAACGGAGTAGAATGTTGAACTGATTTAGACAGCATAATGCGTGTGTCGCGCGTAGTGTGGTGTCTCAAGTAATCCCTGTGCTTTGTATGCAATGTACTTATTGCCTGTAGTTGTAGGTGACACTACTACTGGCGGTCAAATCATTTTCATTGATTTTATTTATTATTATATTATTATTATTATATATTATTTATTTATTATCCAGTACCTGTGTTTGTGATATATATATATATATATCTAAGCGAATGAAATATTAACAATGGCATACTCTACTCTGAAATGTCGCCGGTGCTAGGTGGATACCAAAATACAAACGATTGTCTGTTTGGTTTCATCAGGTTACTTCAACGGCTGATGGACATGAACCTCGAAAAGAATTTCTCGTTAGTTGCGCGTATTTATTCTGGATTCTGCTGTTCTTCATGGCAGTTTTATAATCCCTCACAAAATCGTTTGATATCATACGTTATCCGGACTGTTTGGCTCCATTACACCGTCGTGTTGCAGCGGATTCAGTTTGTCCTTGAACTTTTCGTTTCAAGCGTAGGAAATTAACTGATTTTTCAAGAAAGAAAAGCACATACTTGGAGTAATGTAGAAATTCATTTTCCCACTATTTTCTTGTGCCTGAAAAAAATTATGAGCTTTTAGGATATTTCGCAATTCTCACAATGTAGACGAATATGTGTTTTCGGTGAATTTATTCTCAAGCCTGTACAATCACATTTAAATGGAACAAAATTTAGTAAAGTAACACAGAAAACAGGACGAATCGTGTGTGTGTTGCAATGAATTCGGAATCACTCGAAATCGGTGCGGTGCCTGAGTTGCGTGATCAAAATTAAGTAAATGACGTCAGTGTCGTGTGTGCATAAAGTCTGGGTCGACATTATAAGGGCCGGTATCTTCTTATCTCTTCCATTCGTCGTTCGATTGCAATACCCGTTCACCACTGATGTAAGTAGATAATTGGTATCTTATTCAAATGTATCAAACTGACGATTGGTGACCGCGGACGGCCTATCGTGAGAGATATTTTGTGCTAGATTTTCAAACTCGCTTCATCCAATATATGCCAGAATCACCCTTTTTTAAATCGATGCTGTCTCCACATAGCGCTTTCGCTACTACAAGCTCACTGAATGAATCAATGCATCCTACATGAAAACTGCCAAAACATTACCCACGAATGGAAAATGCAAAATACGATGAATATGTCTTTTCGAGGAATTCGATGATACTCAACCTCAGTCAACAGCACGCACAACGGAGACCGCCTACTTCAGCGGTCCGCGGACCAAGGATTATTCCTGATAAATACTAACCTTTTCCTTTTCGCTTATACTTCCTTTCATTGAATATACAACAATACACCACAGCCAGGTGGGGTACAACAGAACATGTCTATATTGAAACCATCAATTTTTCCAAGTCGAGAAACAAACAGAGAACGGATGCAAACCACGAAAATACGAACATCTCAAGTGGGGAGGAGTCAGGAGAGGCCTACTATTTTCCTGTGAATTCACACGGTGACTGAAATATATTGGGACCCATAGCCACTGTATTATAATACCAGTGTTGTCACGATGCAACTGGATGGATGAGATCCAGGGTAACGAAAAGATTACAGCAGTCTCATTTGTCTATTCCTTCCATCGGCGCTCTCGTAGTTTCGATTGCGAAGAAATCAAACCATGAGCAACCCTGTGAATGCAGCACGGTCTCCCTTGGTCAATGCACTTTTTCTGCCACTACCAACAAATGCCCGCACTTTTGGGAACTGCCTTTTTCGGCAGTCTAGTTCTACAGTCTGTTGATGCAGCAACAGAAGCAGATGAAGAATGAACTGAGAGTGATTGAATCTTAGACGCAGCGGCTCCAGCTGCAAACACCAGATACAGTTTCCTGTGAGTTTCAGTCTAGCTCTACTGAAATGCTTGCAATTCCAATCACTGAATTCGACTATGACTCTAGATCTGGTGTAACGCTGGGAAGACGTATTTCGAATAGATTCCATCAGTCACGACGATAAGCAGAAAGTACGACTGTTTGTCCGAAAGTTTGGAATTAACGAACACTCCAGATTGGTTGACCATATTCTTCCCAAACAATCCAAGGATTGGAAATTGAACGAAGTAATGGCTCAGTTATCGAGCCCATATGCCCAATTAGACGAGTAGGATTGCCATTGTTATTGAGGCTCTTCCAACTCTCTGCATCGAACTACCCACCATTTCTCGCGGTCGTTCTTAAGGCTGTTGACGAGATGACATTTTAAAGAGCTACAAACACACACATTTGGCGTCAGCAGTAATGGTTCTATAGGCGTCCAGCAGGGTAACTGAGGTCGATGAGATCCATCGGTTGTGTTTTGATCGCGCACCAGAATCCGCCGTTGTTTTGATTCACGTTTGGATGCTTTCCTTGATTGACGTCTAATGGTCACTGAGTCCTTCGGTGGTTGCTTGAGCTGAACAGTGATGACAGGCTTCTGCTTGGTATGCTCCCTGTCAGGTCTCACTGTTAGGACGGAGCGCGCAGAATCCGTCCTGCCGCGCAGTGACCCTCGTCACACCGCAAGTGCGCTCGTGACGCCCAAGCCAAATCGTCTCGTTATTGGGTGACTAAGACGAATCAAATAGCTGTCGTCCGATCGATCAACCTAAATGTCAAGGTCACGATCTGATTGGCGCATCACCACGTCTGTTCGCGTACACCCAATGTACCACCCTTATTTGCTTGTTGTTTCATGATCAGGAATGCACACTGACTGTCTTTTCTCAGCAGCGTTCTTTCTCCAGTTGTTGGGGCCTAGACAAAGAAGCGCACGTATCGATCTTACGTCTTGGCACAAGACAACACTTACATTGTATTGTGGGTATCCGTCTTCGGTTGTTGATTTTGCCTTTTTTACCAGACGTATGGAGAATCTGGCTCTGGAGTGATCCGTATCCACGGATATTGATCAATGAGAGTGACAGCCTTGAATTGATCCCAACTAGCGGTAGCTATTTGGATTATGTTGTAGGTCGCAGTAGTGAAACGTTGAAAGCACCGAACATGTTTGGTCACTATACACACGCACTCACGTCTTGGAATTTACTCCATTGCAATGGCTGCCCGCCTCAGCTACTCAGACTTCAGTAGTGATCTGTCCTCATTGACTGGTTCATTGACTGCCCAGTTTGACGGCGTACTACTTTTTGGTGTTTGTCTGCATAATTTACTGCTTACTTACTCAGTTGCCCAGACGGGACACAAGACATTGTCGTCGCAAAAATGGAACCTGCAAACAGCTAATCGATTACATACTCCCGAGAATTTCTGGTTTGATCCTCCTGCCAAACCTGTTGAATCGTGGAATGTTTGGAAAACTACATTCGCAGATTACTTGCACTTATTCGCTGTATTTATCCCTGCGTTGCACTTTACTGAGGGTGATAAGATTAGTGCTCCACAATCATTTGGGCCAGAACGTGGGCAGTTGTTTGACATACTTTGTTCGTTGGACAAATATTAGGACGTTCGTCCGTTTCCGTTTCTCGATATAAGTTTTCTCTGCTGAAGCAAGCACCTGGCAAAGTTTTAAGTACGTTCCTTTTTCGGTTGTTGTGCCCATTACGTCCCCGTGACTATAGTTTCATGGTGATTCAGCTTCATTATTGTTCATTTTCCGATACACGTGTCGGAAAACTGTCAAGCGGGTCACAGAGGATCGTGGCATGCCTGCTGACCAAGTCAATAATGACTAGGAGTGGTCAAAGTCTCCCTTGTTGGCCGATAGTGAATTAAAGTGCCTCGTTTTATGAGAGCATCGCAAATTTCCGAATATGCTGAGGTTCATACTTGTTTACTGTCCAGACTTAATCAAGACCCTGACTGATATAGACCTGAAGTCCATTATGTCCGGGTGCAAATATCTTCTCTCTCTAAAGAATGACACTGTGTTGGTCGAACCAAAGACTTCCACAGCCAATGTCAGTTCCATACAGTGCCCAAAGAATAAACCATCAGTGACTAACTTTAAAACCCTGAAATGTCACACAAATAAAGCACCCTCTGCATGTTGGTCGTGTGGCGAACGGCCATTGGTACACTTTTGTCCCTTCCAGAAAGATATTTTCCACGGGTGCCACAGTCCCGGTCACAAGGAAGAATTCTGCAAGTCTTCGAGAAACATCCCAACCAGCTCGAGGAAAGTGATTCATAAGACGTCCAGAAAATGATTCCCAGAGGCAAGCTTGATCGTTTCCGCTTTTCAGAGAAAATGGCTAAGTAAAGCGAAAATTCCTCACTGTTTTAATCAATGGTAAACCAATCAAACTGCAGTTGGACACAGCCTCAGACATTAATCTTTAGAGGCACATGGAACTGCATCGGGAGGCCGACAACTGTTCCCTCTACCAAAAAGGTGAAAAATGCTTCCGGAGATGGACTGAAATTTACTGGGGAAATCAACCGTGACTTTTCCTTTCTAGGCATTCCCACAAAAGAATCTGTTATCATGTGACTGACCGATTCAGTCTCAATCTCCTCTCAGTCGTGATTGGATTGAAAGGTTAGGGTTGTTTGATGTTCCCGTGAGCGAGGTGTGCAACAAGTCCGAATATAGAACAGGCCCTCATCCTCGATCGCAGAGATGATACAATTATTGAAGCGGAAATTTGCCTCTTTGTTCCAGGAAGGCCTTGATCATTGCACAAAGTTTTGCGCCTCACTTTCACTGAAACCAGATCCCAAGCTAGTGTTTAAGTCCAAATGCCTTGTGCCTTACTCTGACATTGAATTAGTTGACGCCGAACTATACCTCCCTTCGCTCATCTTAGCACTAGCCTCCAGTTTTATAACTCGGTTCGAAACTTTCATACTCTCCTACAACAACTAGTTCGGTTGGTAACATATACAACCGATTCATAACCCCGGAGGTTAGTGCTGAGTTTATCAAGGCGCCATCCCCACAACGAACTCTCGAAGATGGGTTGTAGTATACCGTGTATATTCCAAATGATAAACGGTTTGATCAGCTGCTCAGTGGCCGATTGGGTAACATGCTCGCTCTGTGCTTATGCAAGCCCGTATTGCATCCCCAATCGGGTAGGTAGATTCACATTGCTAATGAGATCGAAACAGCTGCCCGGTGCTTCCTGTCTTTCCAGCTCACTCCTCGTTTACACGACGATTTTATCATAGAATCAAATCAAATCCTTCGTTCCTCCCTTATAAAAACGCTTTTCAAGGAACCCACTATGCTGCCGCATTATGTCTTCATTCGCTTACACATTGTCTCACATTGCTGCCATTCAAAGATCGCCACTCAGTTGAGTCGATCTCAGGTTCCATTNGCAACGAAGCGTACATCAGTAGAACCGACCGATCACTGTGAACTAGAATGGCCGAACACATCCCAAGTGTATGCCTGCATCAATGACTCAGCCCGCACCACATTCTCAATGCATCACTCAAACCGACCTCGGCCACTTGGTTGTGAGCGGTCACAATATCGACCCCGGGGACGCCATCTAGGTTTTGTTACGTCATCCAGACAAACACCGACTAAGGATACTCGAGGCATTATCGATCGCCCACAACAAACTCTGTGTATGCAAAACTGTATGACCCTTACCCCTGGCCTACTCTGGTTTCAACGAATCATTTAAAACTGCATACTCACACACGGTAAAGCCTAACTTAATTTCTTCATTACTTTCATTTGTCCATCTTATTCAATGTTGTACGTACGCGACCGATGAGACTATACGATAGGAAATCCTCTTGCATTGTTTGTCTTCTGACTTGCCTGTTCAAGTTCACTAAGGGATCTAAATGTATCAGCATTTTAAAAGAATGGAATGTCCACATATTTCATCATAAAAGCATGAATAGACTACACACTAATAAAAGCTTGGGATATGGACAATAAATACGTGTACTGCGTTTACCCATTAATAGATATAATCACTTGTTTTTGATAACGTGGTTTCCCATTTAACTGGCAGTTACTTGTGAGTAGTGGTGTGGGATAATTGATAGTTACTTGAGCTTCACCTTCACGCACAATCCTGAGTTCTTCCAGTCAACCGTACACTCAGAAGCACTAGACTAAAGGTTTGCTCTTATTAGAGTTCATCAATAGTGCATACCCACCGACCCTTCCGGGACTCTGAACCCATCGCATGGAAGGCGTGTGTTACTACTGTGCCAATCAGCTCATACCAGGGATGAACCGAATTGCCACCTCATTTGTATTCAGGCGTCGTCTACAGTGATGGTCTGTCAGTTTTGGCCCGGCAGCAACGAAAGGAGACACAGTTGACTATCTGTTAACTTTAATCTGATGCCTCTCATCAAATCTGCTAGGTGATGGGTTGAATTGCTACAAACCTACTAGGCTGGATTGATTATTTGCATTTAACTCAGTTACCTGTGAGTAGTGTTGTTAGATATGCACTACTAATGAGCTCTAGTAGGAGCGAAACCGGGGTCTAGTTCTTCCGAGTGTATGGTTGCCTGGATGAACTGAGGATTGTGAGTGAAGGTGCAGTCCGAAGGATAGTCAGTTGAAATCGATGACGTGATTTCTCTTGAAGAACGAACTGTACTCCGTTTTGTGAGGTCATTATAACCAAAACCGTCCGTGGTGAATGCCATGTACTCTTCGATCATCATCCTTACATTGCCATTAAATTAATAATATTCATAATTGAAATATGGTAATGGAATTAAAAAAGTTACCCCA